>PVJS01055319.1:0-12685 GCA_004027185.1 Glis glis
GCCTTCCTCCCCCGGCAAGTAAGCGCCGGAGGCTGCGTGGTGACGGTCACTGCAGCGGGAGACGGTGTCACGTGGACATTAGTCGTGTGGACTGTGGACACAAACGTGGAGGGAGGAATTCTGCTTAGCTTTCCTGGCCACCCAGCGGGGACGGCGTTCTTCCCGCCAGGTCTGGTACCTAACGCGACGTACCAGATGGTATCGCTTGGTGCCTGGGTCTCTTGTCCGTTGCCAGGAGCTGCGTGGCAAGGGCTTCTTCCTTCTGTTCTTTCTTCTAGTCTTCACCTTTTTCTTGCAACATAACCCAATTCTCAGCAGACGTTGCTTGGATGGGACTGTCCCTGAAACCTGCCCACTGAAGGACTTAGTAGTAATTAATTCAGCAAATAGTGTTTTGAATGCCTAATCCATGCTAGGCTTTTGGCCAGGCGGTGGTATCCAGAAACAAGTAGAACAGTACATGCCTGAAACCTGGAGTCCAGCGGGGAGGGAGACAGGAGAGCTGAACTAAAATCCTGTTGTTCTAGGTGGGTTTTAGGAAGGAGGCCCTGCAGCTTCCTGGGAGAGTTGGGGAGGGCTGCTCAGAGGAGGTGGCCTCCGAAGGCTGATAGAGTGGCTCCTTGTGCCTCATACTTCTGGAGCCAGAGGCCCCTGATGGACTTGGAGGCAGAGCACCCCGCGGTGGCCCAGTATGGCTCGACGTTGAGGGGCGAGGATGATGGTGCAGCGAGGAGACGGGCAGAGCTGATGCGGAGGCCCTGTTGCCTGCCCCGCATGGTGAACTCGGGCTCAGTCTGCGTATAAAAAGTGTGTGGCTTGGAGGCGGGCCACCTGCCTCTGGCCGGCTTCCAGCCTGCCCGCGGCTCTGTCTCAAGCATGTGTCTTGTGCAGACTCCCTTTCGTGGACACCGGCAGAAGGCAGGTGGCCTGAAGTGCAGCTTCTGGTTTTGTGGCACTGGTGGCGCCAGGCAGAAGGGCTCGAGAACAGGTGGCCGTGGCCCTTGCAGAGCTTGGGTTTAAAGTGTGCTGTCAGCGGAAATACTTTTTCCTTTTAGGTTTATTTCCCTGAAGACTGACACCCTGTAATCGAGGTTTAAGGAACTTAAACTGGACTTGGGCCCAGTGGAAGACTCAAAGGTTGCCAGGCTTCTCCCCAGAAGAGGCCCTGGGGTTGCTGTCCCCAGTCCCCGGGCAGAGGAGAGGAGAGGAGCACATAGGCGTCCTTGGCCTGGGCTCTCAGCCTTCTCCCCTGCCGGCAAGGTTCAGGGATGGGGCCTGCTGTTTCACTTGGAGGTTTCCAGCTCCATAGACATTAGCAGATGCCTTCTGTTTGCCCAGGCGCTGATTTCCCTAGGGAAGGGAGACTCGTTTCATTGTCCAGTCTACTCTGGTGTCCAGATCTCTGGGGGCAAACCCACACCTCTTTTGCAGCAGTTTAGAGTCACTTTTGCAGGTGCTTCGGCTCTTTATGTGGCTAGAAGGTAGAGGGAAATGGCCAGGCGTGGTGGCACATGCCTGTAATCCCAGTACTTGGGAGGCTGAGACAGGAGGATCGCAGGTTCCAGGCCAGCCCAGCAACTTGGTGAAGCCCTTAGCAATTTAGTGAGACCCTGTTTCAAAAAAACCAAACCCAAACAAAACGTAGGGCTGGAGGTATAACTCAGAGGTAGAACGCCCCTGGGTTCAATCCCCAGTACCCCCCCCCACACACACACAAAGGTATGGGGAGCCCGGCTTGGTGGCACATGCTTGTAATCCCAGTATTTGGGAAGCTGAGACAAGAGGATCACAGGTTCGAGGACAGCCTCAGCAAATACTGAGACTTGCATCAATCTAGCGAGACTCTGTTTCAAAAATTCAAAAATATAGGGCTGGGGGTATAGCTCAGAGGTAGAACGCCCCTGGGTTCAATCCCCAGTACCACACACATACAAAAAGGTATGGGGAAATGCACATTTATTGGACACCTACTGTGTGTCAGGTGCCGGGCTTGCTGGCACCCTCACTGAACCTTCGTATTTCTCTTACCTTCACACCAGCCTGTGAGTAATGTGGTGTTGCCCATTTTACGGCTGGGGAGGAGGGAAGTTGAGGCTCAGAAAGGCGAAGCGCCTCCCCACTGAGGACCAGCCGGAAGGTGGCAGAGCGGAACTCACCTGGAGGTGAGGCCCGGCTCTTGGTGTGAGGACTTCCTCTTGTATGCCTTTCTGCCGGTTTCATTAGTTGGAGTGTTGACAGTATTTAGGTAAATCTAATTACCTTTAACCTTGTCAAAGGTTAGCTCTTAACTATGTAATAAAAATGTTTTTAGCCATGTTTTCCTATTAAAAGTGTACAACTTTCAAATTCCTGTGTATTCGAATCTACCTGTGTCTTCCTTTTATGAGTCCTGTTGTTGATAATATAACAACTTGAGGGGTTTCCCAGAGCGGGGAGCACAGAGCTACTGTGGGGGGTCCTGCCTTGGCGAGGCGTGTGGCTGTGGGACTCAGGTGGGACTTCAGGCAGTGTGGGCTGTTCATGCCTGTGCGTTCACCCCAGTGCAGTGCCGCCCAGCTCCTTAGGAGGGTGACCCGCACTTCGGCTCTACAGGCTTATGAAACATTTTCTTTTGTGTGTGGTCCTGGGGATCTATTGCTGAGCTACAACAGCCCTTTTTATTATTTTGAGAAAGGGTCTCATTAATTTGCCCAGGCTGGCCTTGAATTTGAATCCTGCCTCAGCCTCCCGAGTAGTTGGGATTATAGGTATGTGCTACCATGCTTGGCAAGAAACATTTTATTTTTTTGCAGTGCCTATATAATTTCACTTTTTTTGTCAAACTAATTTTGTCTGTATTATTATTATTTTTTTGCAGTACTGGGTATTGAACCCAGGGGCATTCTACCTCCGAGCTACACCCCCGGCCCTATTTTTATTCTTTATTTTGCAACAGGGTCTCACTAAGTTGCGGAGGGCCTCACTAAGTAGCTGAGGCTGGCTGCGAACCCAAACCCGGATCCTCCTGTCTCAGCCTCCCAAGTACTGGGATTACAAGCGTGCACCACCACGCCTGGCCTGTATTTTTGTTTTGGTTTAGTACAGCGTGGTTCTAACTTCTACGAAAAATTGATAATCAGTACAACACTGGAATTAAATAATCCTTCCTTACTCACTGGGTCGTATTTCAAGTTCTTTTATAGTTCCGTCTATTTCTGAATTCTGCCTTTGATTCATCCCTTCACGGTCTATTTTTGACCCTGTGCTGTGCTGTCTGGCTGGCTCCTCAGCCAGGGAGGGAGGGTGGGGTGGGTCCTCCCCCTCCCTGCTTTCTGCTTTTAAGAAGTTTGCTTCTGCTGTGTGGGCACTGTGAGGGACCAGGCTTCCTGAGGGCTGCTGAAGGACCTCACTGAAGCCAAGATAGCAGCCCCACGGAGCGGCTGCTATTGCCGCCTCTCCCCTCAGAGCCTGTGGCTGCTCGCCTTGGATGACAGCAACTGGCTCTGGGCCTGGTGCCCGTCCATCTCCTGAGACTTTCTGAGCAGCTGGGGCTAGAACCCAGAATGTCTGAGATCAAATCCTGCTCTGTTTTTTGTTTTTCCTTGTGATTCTGGGGATTGAACCCAGGGGCTCTCTACCATTGAGCCCTATTGAGCCCCACCCCCGCCCTTTCTGTTTTTCATTTTATTTTATTTTAATTAATTAATTAATTAATTTTACTGGGGGTTGAAACCAGGGGGCATTCTGCCTGGACTTTTAATTTTTTTAAATTTAATTTAATTTAGTTTTTTTTTGCGGTACCGGGGATTAAACTCAGGGACACTCTACCTCCGGGCTATACCCCCAGCCCTAGTTTTTATTCTTTATTTTTAAACAGGGTTTCACTAAGTTGCAGAGGGCCTCACTAAGTAGCTGAGGCTGACTGTGAACCCAGATCCTCCTGTCTCAGCCTCCCAAGTACTGGGATTACAAGCGTGCACCACCACGCCCGGCTGATTTTTAATTATTTTTATTTTTATTTTTTTTTTTTGCGATACCGGGGATTGAACCCAGGGGCATTCTACCTCCGGGCTATACCCCCAGCCCTATTTTTTATTCTTTATTTTGAAATAGGGTCTCACTAAGTTACAGAGGGCCTCACTAAGTAGCTGAGGCTGGCTGCAAACCCAGAACCTCCTGTCTCAGCCTCCCAAGTACTGGGGTTACAAGCATGCGCCACTATGCCCAGCTCTGGATTTTTTATTATTTTATTTTATTTTTCCCTTTTTATTTTTTATTTTGAGATAGGTGAGGCTAAATTGCTGAGGCTGGCCTCAAACTTGTGATCTTCCTGTCTCAGCCTCCGGAGTAGCTGGGATTATAGGTAGGCACACATGAATTCATATTCTTTTGAGGGAGGTTTACCGTGAGTGACAACTTTGTGTCACTGTGACAAAATACTCAAAATACACAACTTATTTTATTATTTTTTTGTATTGGGGATTGAATCCAGGGGCATTCCACCTCTGACCTACACCCCCAGCCCAATTTTTTATCTTTTATTTTGAAACAGGGTCTCACTAAGTTGCGGAGGGCCTCACTAAGTTGCTGAGGCTGGCCTCGAACCTGCAATCCTCCTATCTCCGCCTCCCTAGTACTGAGATTACAAGTGTGTGCCACCATGCCTGGCTAAGATAAACAATTTATAAAGAGGAAAGGGCAAGGCATGGTGTCACACTCTTGTAATCCCAGTACTTGGGAGGCGGAGACAGGAGGATCGCAGGTTCAAGGCCAGCCTCAGCAATTTAGCGAGGCCCTCCGCAACTTAGTGAGACCCTGTTTCAATATAAAAGAATAAAATAGGGCTGGGAGTGTAGCTCAGAAGTGGAATGCCCCTGAGTTCCATCCCCAGTCTCTCTCTCTCTCACACACACACACACACACACACACACACACACACACACACGAAAGGTTTGTGGTTTCGGAGATTTCAGTTGGCCATTTGGCCCTGTTACTTTGGGCTTGGGGCACCACAGTGCATGGTGGCAGGAATGTGTGGTGGAGAGGCCTGTTCACCTCATGGTGGCCAGGAGGCAAGGAGAGCACAGGAAGGGTCCCAGTGTCCCCTTCAAGGGCACTGCCCCAGTGACCTAGCTTCCTCTCACTAAGCCCCACTTCCTAAAGAGTGTCACAGGCTGGGGCCTAAGCCTTCAACACGCAGGCCTTTGGGGGACATTCCAGATCCAAATCAGCACTTCTGTGTTGCCCCCCCAAAAAGAACTGCCACAAGAAAACTCCCTCCTTGCCTACACAGTCCCTGGCTCCCAGTGCCATCCTGGTGTCGGGGATGTGACTGGTGGGGCAGTAACTGTGATGGTGAATTTGCCCTAGATGCACCTTTTGCTTGGGTTGTCTTCCTGCTATTTTATGTCGTGATAATGTGAGTTACAACTCTTGCTCTGATCCTGAATCAAAACTTGGGTATGAACTGGGCATGGTGGCTCATGCCTGTAATCCCAGTACTTGGGAGGTTGAGACAGGAGGGTCGCAGGTTGGAGCCTTGGCGACTTAGACCCTGTTTCAAAATAAAAAATAAAATCAGGCTGTGGTGTAGCTCAGGGGTAGAATGCCCTTGGGTTCAATCCCCAGTACCACAAAAGAAAAAAACAAAAACAGGTATGTAGGCCTTTCCACAGCTTCCTCCTTAGAAGGGTGGTCACAGCATCTGAGCTGTGTGTCCAGGGAGTGGCGTCACCTTCTTAATTTGCCTGTCTGTGTTTCTCTAGTTTCTCCTTGGACCAAGATGACTGATGGGAACTTTTCCACCTCCACAAATGGCGTAGCCTTGATGGGCATTCTGGATGGTCACCAAGGAAACCCCCTTCAGACCCTGCCACAGGTGACCGTCAAGGTGCCCAAATCCCCGTCAGCACCTGAGCATGGGCCCAAGCTGAAACTCGGCGCTCTGGAAGACCGGCACAGCCTTCAGTCAGTGGACTCCGGCATTCCGACCTTGGAGATCAGCAACCCAGAGCCTGTGCCCTGCAGCGTGGTCCATGTGAAGAGGAAACAGTCCGAGTCAGAGATTGCCCCTGAGCGGGCCTTCCAGAGCGCATGCCCGTTGCCATCCTGCACGCCCCCGGCTCCCACCAGCAGCGAGCGCGAGCAGACTGTGCGGAAGTCCTCCACCTTTCCCAGGACAGGCTATGACTCGGTGAAGCTCTACAGCCCCACCTCCAAAGCCCTCAGCCGCAGCGACAATGTCTCTGTCTGCAGCGTGTCCAGTCTCGGCACAGAGCTGTCGACCACGCTGTCCGTCAGCAATGAGGACATCTTGGACCTCATGGTCACAAGCAGCTCCAGTGCCATTGTGACCCTGGAAAATGACGATGACCCACAGTTTACCAATGTCACTCTGAGCTCCATCAAGGAAGCCAGTGACCTCTACCAGCAGGACCGTGTCGATGGAACCGAGGAGGGGAGTAAACTGAAGATACTGGGACCATTTAGTAACTTCTTCACAAGGTAATGCGGTCTCTGTCTCTGGAAGAGCTGGCTGCTGCGTTCAGAGCAGCTGCCTTGATGTTCTTGTCTGCGTGCGCAGTGTCCTGCCTTGCTGAGCAGGTGCTGTGTCATACAGATTCCGAGCCTTGCCGGAAGTGCAGAGTCCTGTGGAGTCGTGTGTGGGGCAGGCCTGCTGGCCATCCAGCTGTTTGCTTCCTCACCGCCAGCTGTTACTGCTGTGTTCTTGGCTCACTCCCTGTCTTTGTCACTTCCCACTCCAGTGTGGTGTGGCTGCTGGTCACCCACAGGTGGTCATTGTTATCAAATCAGCAGCCTCAGCTGTCAGCCTTTGGCTCTGAAGGGGTGTGACACTAGTGACTTAAGTTTCTAGGGCCACGTGCAGGGCGCTGGTGAGGGATAGTGAATCACGTTTATAACATTGTTCCTGCGGGCAGAACCCAGGGCTGGCATGTCCGGCTGCCCAGGTCGTGCCCTGAGCTCCTTGTGGCCTCGCTCGGCTGTTTACATTCTGGTCTGGCCCTGCTATTGGGGTGTGTGCTGTCACTACCCTGCAGACACACACATTCCTACCTGTTTTGGGCATGGGCTGTGCACTCCTCCCCATGGTGCCCTGTCTCCCAGGTCCAAACAGACCTGCTGGGGTGGGTTCCTGTGGGGCAGCTGCTCCAGAACCTGCCTCTTTCTTGTGCTCTCATGCTTTTGTTCAGCCAGTCCATGTCCAAGGCCCTGTTCCAGCTGGGTCATATGGGACAGTGTGGCGATGGAGATGATCTTAGGTAACGATGGAGGGTGGGCTTGCAGCCACGGGTGGTGGGAGTGGGCACGTCAGTCAATCGTACAAGCAAGCGTGAACTCCCAAACTGTGAAGTGCTGTGCGGAGGGTGCGGGGATTTAGAGAGTATGGGCTTGGCAGGTAGGAGCATTTCTTTGGCCGGCACTGGCTGCCCCGTCTGCACATGCCCCGCACAAGCCCATGTCTGACCCTTTGCAGTACTGGGTGTGAAAGGCTGCCGGAGTCAGCTGGAGACATCTGTGACTGGGCACACACGTGACCTCTCACTGTCCTGGTGACTGGCCACACGTGGTACCTTCTCACCATCTCAGGGACTGTCCCCTCTCACTGCTCCTGTGACCGGGCACACACGTAGCTTCTCACTGCCTCCGTTGCTTCATCAGCTAAACGTGGGTCCTGTTGGATGAGTCTAAGACCAGCCCTGAGTGCAGTGACCGCCATGTGGCCTGTGGTTTTGTGGACGCCTTTTTTCTCTGATGTACTGACAGACGGGTGTCCTCCTACACTGGGTCCCTGCTTTCAGAACTCCATGACACAGGGATTGCCCTTGGGGAGACTGCTGTACCTCTTCTGTGGCTGTCGGCCTACTTTAGTAGTGTGGGGTCGGATCAATGTGGCTGACTGTTCCCTTCAGTGGGATGAGTATTTTCAACGTGACCTCTTTATGAATGCATACAGGGGCCCATTAAATGTGGATCCCTGGAATCCATTGAGAACTTCAGAATCTCAGGAGTCAGGACCTGGAAGACAGGTTTTCATAGTCACCTGGGCTTCTTAGCATGTCTGGAAGGCCTTGTTTGAAATGGGGTGGCTAGGGAAAGAACGTAGTAGAAAGAGTTCGGTTGTGAAATTCAACAGCCCTGCACCTGCGACTTGGCGGTGTGACCTAGAACAAGTTGCTTTACCTCTCTGAGTCATTTTCTCATCCCTAAAATATATGGCATTAACAAGAGACTAGCCCTGTGTGCCTGTTGTGTTGTTGATCCCACTCCCCTCTCACCCTGTGGTCCCGTCATTGCTGTGCTGTCTAGCTTAGCTTCTCCCCTGGGAAGTGGGGTGATGAACCCTTCTTCACACGGTGGTCATGGGACTAAGTGGGTCCACGTGTGAAGGTTAGTGTGGATCTTGACACGTCGAAGGCTTTACCTGGCAGTCGCTTGGGATGATCATGGCTGCACCCTGCTCCTTTGTCCTAGAGGATGTGGCTGGGTCGAGTCGTCTGTTGGAACCTCTTCCCCTTTGAAGGAAGCCTCGTCGATTACACAATTTCTAGAGCCTTTCTAAAGATGCTGTTTCTTGAAAACCTTCCTCAGCTGGGTCACAGAAAACAAATGTCTCCCCTTTACTCTTCGGTTGCTGTCTCCTTCCCCTTGTTTTGTTTTGAGTTTTTTTGTTTGTTTGTTACTTGGGATTGAACCGGGCTTTTTACCTCTGAGTCACACCCCCAGCCCTATTTTATTTTTAATTTTGAAATGGTCTCACTGAGTTGCTGAGAGTCTTGCTAAGTTGCTGAAGCTGGCTTTGAACCTGCAGTCCTCCTGTCTGCTTCCCCCCCTTTTTTGTTTTTGTTTTTGTTTTTGTTTTTGTGGCACTGGGGATTGAATCCTGGAGCATTCTAACCTCTGAGCTGCACCCCCAGCCCTTTTTTATTTTTTGGTTTTAAACAGGGTCTCACTAGGTTGCTAAGAGTCTCACTAAATTGCTGAGGCTGGTCTCCAACCTGCGATCCTCCTGTCTCAGCCTCCCGAGTACTGGAATTACAGGCATGCGCCACCACGCCCAGCTTTTTTCCCTTGTTTTGATGGCTGTGCCATTGTTATTGGGAGTCACACTAAAGCACCCTTGGGAAGCAGGTGGAATATGATGAGAAAAGGGTCAAAATAAGTGACACTGTGAGCTGAGTCTAGAGGGTGTTCATCCTGGAGCCTTCATGAGTTTCCGTCTAGAGTTACTTTGGAGGAAAGGGTTCTTTGCCTGAAATGCGTGGACCCCACCAAACATCTCACAGTGGACGTGTGGCCATGTCAGGAGCTAGCCCAGGGCCTGGCTGGTGCTCTGGGGAGTGTGCACCGTGACAGTTTTCATGGAGGGTGGAGCGCAGGGCTGGGGCTAGAGACCCCAGCGCCGGCTGCAGACATGACTTCTCTGCCTGGCCCTCACCCTCCTCCTCCTCCTCCTCCTCTTCCTCCTCCTCCTCCTCTCTGGGCTGTGGAAAACCACCTGGGCAGAACACAGCTGGGAGGAAAGGCTGGAGCTGGTCACGGAGCTTGTGACTGGAGGGAGCGGACCTGTTGGTGACCTGACTGCTTGATGAGGCCGTCTGGGTGAGACAGCGGCGGGGGAGTGACAGCTGGGCTGGTGGCCCGGGCGGGGAAGCCTTTGCACTCTTCTCACCCACGCTGCAGCAGCAGCTCTGACCCCGACCTCGCCCGAGCCGTGTGGGGTGGTGCTGCGCTCAGGAGCGCTGGCTCGGGCCACCGGCTGGGGTCTGTGTGAGCTGTCCTCTTTGAGAGCTGTGTGGCCTTGGGCGGGTTACCTTTCTGACCTAAGTGGGGAAAGCTACTGTGCAAGGTTAGTGATGGAGTAGGCCAAGCGTCTGTAAGTACAGCTTTCTGTGATGCTAACATAGTTCTTACCCAGTTGTGCTTTGTGCAGCCCACCCCCTGCAGGCGAGGTTGGCATGTTGGGCTGGACGCCTCCTCATGTGGGCGGCTGTCCTGTGCGGTGGAGGATGCGTGGCATTACCCCTGGCCTCTGCCCACTAGGTGCCAGCAGCACTCCCAGGTGTGACCACCAAACATGTCTCCAGACACTGCCAGACGTCCCGGAGCAGAATTACCCAGTCCGTGAGGACACTGAGCTGACGGGTTCTAACTGCTGGTATTTAATTGCTTGCCCAAAGGAAGCTTACTAATGTACGGAACTTGAGCAGGATCCTCACCTTGTATGGAGGCGGGACTGCGTAAAGGATCCTGTGAGCCCAGTGTAGCATTTATCTAGAAACCCAGACGGCAGGTGCGAGAGGAGGTCGGTGGCAGGCCGGTGGTGTGCTTGCTTTCCCCAGGAGAGGGCTGGTTTCTGTGAAGCCAAGGATTTAATTTGCTCACGCCTGGCCCGGAAGGTGGTGGTCCATCTCCTTTCCTGTGGTCCTCTAGTACGCTCTCAGAGGAGGTGACAGAGGACCCTTTGCTGTAGAGGGACCTTTGACCTGCGTGGAGGATGCGGAGAGCTTGCCAGCGAAGGCTCGTGTGGGGGCAGAGGGACAGCCTGTGGACTGCTGGGTGGCTTGGGGCACCTGGCTGTTTATAGGCCTGGGATGATGGATTTTTCCAGTCTGCTTCCTGGTCTGGCTGAGAGTTCTGGGGGCACAGCCTGTGTTTGGCACCGAGGTGTAATTCAAAGACAGAGTTGGAGGAGTGTGATGGCGGAGAGCTGTCTGGGCCTCAGCTCTGCCATTTTGGACTGTTGACCTTAAGAAGTCAACTTAACCCCTGTGGTTGCCAGTGTGTGCTCAGGGGGCACAGAGCTTGGTGTGCTCTTTGTAAAGAGCTAATGCTGGGTAAATGAGAACATATGCAGAAATCTGCAGGCAGACCACAGGCCCAGCATACAGCCTGGATTTCTAGCTCCTCTGTTTTTGGAGTTTCACATGAGATCTGCCCTCTTTTGCAGTACTGGGAGTTGAACTCAAGGGCTCTCTACCATTGAGCTATCCCCTCAGCCCTTTTATTTTGTTATTTTGAGACAGGGTCTTGCTAAGTTGCCCAGGCTGGCCTCGAACTTGTGATCCTCCTGCTTCAGCTTCCCGAGTGGCTGGGATTATAGGTGTGTGCCAGCGCCCCCCTTTTCTCAGCTCTGCTGTGTGCTGGGTATGGGAGCTAGTGTCCATTGCGAAAGTTTCTTATGGCTAGGCTTCTGGGTGTGAATTATCACCATCACATTCTCCTCATGTGAGAGATTTGAGGCAGAAGTGAGACGGAAACTGTTTTCTTCTATTGGCTATTTCCTGGCGATGTGGTAGAGATGGGAGGCTTTCCTGTAGCGTCATCCCTGTGTGCCACTGCATAGTTCAGGGGACCGTTCCTGGGCACCAGATTCTCTGCTGACTCCTTCCTACAGTTTTGAAATCATCTAATTCCTTAAGTCCCTTTCTGCTTAAAATACGTAGAGTGGTGTCTGTGTCCTGCACCGGAGGCTGATTAATTCAGGTACCCACTGTCAATTCTTTTTTTTGGTGGGGGGGGTACTGGGCGAGGATTGAACCTAGGTGCATTCGACCTCTGACCTACACCCCCAGCCCTGTTTTATTTATTTTTTTATTTTGAAACAGTGTCTCGCTAAGTTGCTGAGGCCTCACCAAGTTGCTGAGGCTGGCCTTGAACCTGTGATCCTCCTGTCTGAGTTCCCCAAGTACTGGGATTACAGGTGTGAGCCACCATGCTTGGCTGCTCTTCTTGCTACATGTGAGGAAACAGGGGCAAGGGTGGTTAGATAGCTTGCCTCGGGCTCGGGGCTCTGAACTTCAGGTCTCTTATCTGCAGAATGGGAACACACTCATACCTCACAAGGTCGCTGAGGTTAGATGGGGAGGGTCTGTACCTGAATATGTAGTAATGTCTGGTCAGATTTTGACCATCTTAGAATTAACGCCAGTGAACTGAGATGTAACATTGTAGGTATGACTTTTCTGTTTGTTAATGTCACTGGTGACTTTGATTTGGCCTTGGGGATGTACGGAAAACACTGTATACTTGAGCTGCTGCTGCTGCGCACGTGCTTGCGCATTGCTGTGATGCCTGGGGAGGGGCGCCAGGCAGTGTTCTTTCTTTTTTTTTGTGGTGCTGGAGATTGAACCTAGGTACATTCTACTTCCAAGTTACACCCCCAGCCCTTTTTATTTTTATTTTGAAACAGAATCTCACTAAGTTGCGGGAACCTCCCTCAGTTCCTAAGTAGCTGAGGCTGGCTTTGAACCTGTGGTCCTCCTGTCTCAGCCTCCCAAGCACTGTGATTACAGGCGCGTACCACCACGCCGGGCCCAGGTGGTGTTCTCTTGACTGAGCTGTGTGCCAGCCTGTGGGCTTGGGTAAGGCCGGCACTCCGTGACTCTGGGGCTTAGTGCCCTTGTCGGCAAAAGGAGCCAAGGCTCCCAACTTCCAGGGCTGTGACAATGAAAGAGCAATCGATCAAGGTGTTGGGCTGCAAATGCCAGGAGAAGGGAAGCAGGAAGATTCCAAGACAGCAGGCTGTGGCCGCAGCCGCTGTCAGTCCCTCTGCAGTGGGATGAGGTATGAAGAGAAGTGAGCGACCGGGCATCTTGGCACACGCTTGTAATCCCAGTACTTTGGGAGGCGGAGACCGGAGGATCCGGGTTCGTGGCCAGCCTCAGCTCTCTCTCTCTCTCTCTCT
>PVJS01055320.1:0-12685 GCA_004027185.1 Glis glis
GGAGGGAGGGAGGGAGGGAAGGAGGGAGGGAGGAAGGAAGGAAGGAAGGAAGGAAGGAAGGAAGGAAGGAAGAGAGGGAAGAAGGAAGGAAGGAAGGAAGGAAGGAAAAGAAAGACAGCTTGCTATCATCACCTCTAAGCAGTCATCTTTACTGCGTGACAGTGATGTCAATTCCTTTTGGAAGGCTCACCTTCTTCAAAACTACTACAAAATGAAAACTGGACGGATAGAGACGTGCGTGCCACGTGAGGGACCACTTTCCTTTGCTCGCCTCCCTCTGGGTAACTGCTCTGGACGGTGCCGTGCAACCGACCAAGGCTAGGAGCTCCGGGTTCAACCTGGTCCACTGTAAAAGAAGCGCAGCATGGAGAGGGCTGAGACATGCTTTATTCCAACTGCAGCGTGCTAAAACCGGAGGCCTAGGCCCCCGTACCCAGTGGCGGCCACTGAGTACAACAGTGCTCCGCACGGGGCTCCAGCACATCCGCGTGTCCGCACAGTGGACAGTCCCCGTCCAGTTTACATGCCAAAGCAGAACAAGGCGGCACCGTGTCAGGGCAACACGGAGTCCCCAAGGCCATACTTCCTTGCTTTTCATATAACAGTGGCATTTAGCAGAGGAGGCCAAGGAAGCCTAACACCCGGTTCCCACTGTGCGCACGTCAGCTTGCTACATATCCTTCCAGAACTTTTTCACGCATTTACAGGTATTTATTCAACAAATATCCTGTGTGCGTATAGTTTTTCTTGCTATTTTTGAGATAAGTATAAAATTCACCAAATATATATTGGAAATTTCCCTATATGTATTGTTGTTGTTGTTGCTGCTGTTGTTGTTGTTGTTTGGTGCTGGGGATTGAACCCAGGGGTATTCTGCCTCTGAGCTACACTCTCAGCCCTTATTTTATTTTGAAACAGGGTCTCACTTAGTGGCTGAGGGTCTCACTAAGTTGCTGAGGCTGGCCTCGAACCTGCAAAATCCTGTCACAGCCTCCCAAGTGCTGGATTACAGGCACAAACCACTGCTCCCGGCTCTATATGTGTATTTATAGACAGTACACACCTTTATATCTCCAGTTTTGCTCTCTATGGTTTGTTACCCAGAGTCAAAATATTAAATGGAAAATTCCAGAAGTAAACAATTTTACATTTTAAGTATACCCCATTCTGAGTAGCATGATGGAATCTCTTATCAACCCACTTAAACCTGGCTAGGATGTGAATCACTCCTTTGTCTAGCATATCCACACCATATACCCTACCCGCCCGTTAGTCACATCTTAGCCATCTCAGTTATCAGATTGACTGTCAAAATCTCACTGTCATGTTCAAGTAACCTTTAATTTACTTAATAATAGCCCCAAAGCACAAAAATGGTGATGTTTATTCTGGTATAGTGTGGCAACATTGCAAGGCAGAGAGGGAAAAAAACAGTGAATCCGGGATCTGCTCTTCCCAAGGTTTCAGCCATCCCCTTGGGATGCTGGAACAAAACCCCCAAGGATAAGGAGGGGCGATTTGGCTCTGCCATGCGTCATCCTATCTCATAAGACATATGTATGTACCAAGAATTGTTTAATGTCATTAAGGTCACTTCCAGTTTGTGCTGTGTAATAATGCAAGGTATATTTTCTTGTTTATTCATCTCATGTCCATATTTAAGCATTCACGCAAGCTGGGTCCCAAAAATGGAATTTTGAGGTAAAAAAAAAAAACGTTCATTTAAAATTTCTCCAGATCCTGTCAGATTTTGACAGCCATTGCCTAGGGGCCATCAAAACAGCTGCACTGATCGCCCAGCGGGTGTGAGTGCATGGTCCCTGGCCCAGCCCCTCGAACCAGGGCAATGTGCATTTCACTGAATTAACTTGCACTCCCCTCACTCAGCGAGGGGAACGCAAGGGTTGATGCGCTGCAATCTTTACCAGTCACGAGCCTCTGGGGGCTTTTCCCTTCTGAGACTTGACTTTGCTCCTCCTGCTGCTTTGACCGTCTTTTCTCACCAACTTGTGTGGACTCTTTAGCTACAATGACTTTACCCTTTTTCCTGCCGTCTGCATGGCAGACAGGTTCTCCTCTTTGAACTAGGTTTATGGTGTCATCTGCTAATCAGGAGTGACGTGGGTTTTTATTTGGCTTTGGTTTGGGTGGTCAGATCTCTGGATCGTTTCCTCTCTGGTTTGTGATTTTGTGTCTTGCTTAGATACATCATGTCCCCAAAGTTATGAAAATAATCCCCCATATTTTCCCTTAGAACTTTATCAGGTTTTAGGTTTTCTATTCTGGGCATGTATTTCATCTAGAATTTACTTTTGTGTTGGAGGAAAAGTCAGAACTCATTTTCCCCACTGGGTAGGCAATTTTCCCAAAGCCATTAGTTGGACAGTTTGTCTTTTCCCTATTATTCATGATATACTCTCCTCCTCAATCCCATATATTCCCAGGAACCTGTCTCCTTATATCCAATGACAGGTGACAGGGTAGCCTTTGAGCCACATCAAAATGAAAAAGAAAAACTGGTCAAGCCAGGTGTGATGCCGCACACTTGTAATCCCAGTACTTGGGAGGCTGAGACCAGAAGATCCGGGTTCACAGCCAGCCTCAGCTACTTAGTGAGGCCCTCCACAACTTAGTGAGACCCTGCTTCAAAATAAAGAATAAAAAATAGGGCTGGGGTGTAGCTTGGAGGTAGAATGCCCCTGGGTTCAATCCCCAGTACCGTAAAAAAAAAATGGTAAAAAGAAAAGTCATCAAAATAGAAATATATTTCCAAGTCATACTGAGAGGCCACCAATGGCTTCCAATCTTGGTCAACTTCTCAAATCTGCCTCCTCCACTACAGAAGGCGGCTGAGGGAAGTGAGCTTGCGGTCGCGTGAACCCCACCAAGCTGTCTTCCACCCTGGAGTGGCCAAGTGACCTCTGGGATGACCACAGCCCCACTAAGTGGCTGCCCTGCCATCAGCCTTCCTCCACAGCAGAGGCTCTGCGGAGAACTTTTTATTTTTTTATGGACAATTGCAAGTTGTTAAGGCTTAAAGTCAGAAAGCAAATATTTCAAGAAAAAAACACTTTAAGTTAAGAAAGTTGGGAGAAGCCAGGTGTGGTGGCTCACGCCTGTAATCTCAGTACTTGGGAGGCTGAGACAGGAGGATCACTGGTTCAAGGCCAGCCTCAGCAACTTAGCCAGACCCTCAGCAACTTAGCAAGACCTTGTTTCAAAATAAAAATAAATAACAATAAAAAGGTCTGAGAGTGTAGCTCAGAGGTAGAATTCCCCTGGGTTCAATCTTGAAGGAGGAGGGGGAGGAAGAAGAAAAGGAGGAGGAGGAGAAAGAGAGTTGGGAGAGATGAGTGAAATAACAGTATTCCAGAGGTGACATGGCTCTCATTATTTTTTCAAAAGGAACGAAAATACTTTATTACTACAGACTGCTTTGAGCAGCTCAAGCGACGCTGCCTCTCATTTCTGCATTGCAATCATTCTCAGTGCATGGCTGCCACCTGGCAAAGATTCCTCTCACAGCAAAAAGATCAAATGTTCTTTCCTGGAGTGTGTGAGGGACTGTGCTTCAGATCTCACTGATGGGGTTGATAGTTATACTTGTTTATTTTGATGGCGATTTCTTAATTCCTCAAATGCATGGTCCATGCCATCCAAGGCCTCCATGTGTGCATGAGCAATTTTTTAATTATACTGTCTTAAAAGACCTGCCATCCATCTGCCAACACACAAGAATTTGAATAAATGATTCAAAACGAGCAACTGCATTTCAAGCCCAGATTGCCAAAACAGGCCACAGGCCACAGGCCCAAATCGCGTAAACCCGAGCAGAAGATGCTAGAAATGCTAAGTTCCAGATCCCAACACAACCACCCACCGTCTGTAAACCAGGCACTTCTGAAGTAGTTTGTAGTCCTGATGTGTATCCTCATTCTCCACTGTGAGACAACTGATTGAAATTATATTTACAACTCTCCCAATATGGCAATGACTTGACCCATCTTTACTGAATAAAGGAACTCTAATCAGCTGAGAAAAGTCGCTCAGAACTTAGCTGACAATGGAGCGCAAGGGGATTAGTGCCTGTCCAATTCAGAATTCAAGAAAAGCTCCTGTTTCTTTTCTTTTATCTGTTTGTTTGTTTGCTTGTTTGTTTGTTCCAGGGATTTTTCTTATTTCGAAACAGGTTCTCACTAAGTTGCTCAGGGTCTCAGTAAGTTGCTGAAGCTGGCCTCGAATCTGTAATCCTCCTGTCTCAGCCTCCCACATACTGGGATTAAAGGTGTGTGCCACCTAGCCCAGATCCTAAAAGATTCTATTTCTAAGAGTATGATTCATACTTGATTCTACTTGTTAATGAAAGTGGGGTGCTACATATTTTACTAATAGAATATTTCTCAGGAAAATTTCCTCAAGGAAATATTTCTAGGCTAGTTCCTCTCAAAACTCATGATATATAACCCTCGCCAGAGGAAACTCGTAAAACTATAGATCCAGACTTGAACCAGGTCTTCTACTTCACTGCCCTGGGCCCTTCAGCCAGTAGTTTGTGTGCCATACTCTGGATAACACTGGTGCCATCAATTGAGATAAAAACTGCAACATGGTGGTGAACACCTGTGATCCCAGTACTTGGGAGGCTGAGACAGGAGGATTGCAGGTTCAAGGCCAGCCTCGGCAACTTAGAAAGACCCTGTTTCAAAATAAACAGGACTGGGTAGGGAGCTTGGAGGTAGAATGCCCCTGGGTTCAATCCCCAGTACCAAAAAAAAAACCCTGAAGCCAGGTGTGGTGGTGCGCGCTTGTAGTCCCAGTACTTGGAGGCTGAGACAGGAGGA
Source organism: Glis glis (assembly GCA_004027185.1). Classification (NCBI taxonomy): domain Eukaryota; kingdom Metazoa; phylum Chordata; class Mammalia; order Rodentia; family Gliridae; genus Glis; species Glis glis. The sequence continues at coordinate 4,842 of PVJS01055320.1, forward strand.
TTACAGGTTCAAAGCCAGCCTCAGCAACTTGTGAAGCCCTCTGCAACTTAGTGAGACCCTGTTTCAAAATAAAGACTAAAATAGGGCTGGGGGTGTAGCTCAGAGGTAGAAACCCCTGGGTTCAATCCCCAGCACCGCTAAAAAAGAACAAAACCTGTGTAAGTCCCAAGAGAAGGATAGAGCCTACAGAGAGGGCAGTAGCACTGCTGTCATGTGATGGGATCGTGATAGCCACAGGCAATACAAGCACGTCCGTGCAGGTCATGGCAGAGATTCCCTAATTCAAATGGACAATAACCTGGTTCCTTCAAGCTGCTTCCAGCCAAGGGAATAACCTCCAACATCCTGGATTTCCCCTAGACTTATTTGTGCGGATCTGTGGGTCCCAAGTCTTCGAGTGCACAGGATGAGATGGCGAACTTTCTCAGCTTACTGACACGAGCGGTGCTGCATTGAGGCCCCTCGTGCTTCAGATCTCTCCTCACCTCTGCAGGCAGCAGATGTCCTTGTTGGAGGTCGGCTGTGGCGAAGAACGCGAGATCAGCAAGGAGGGTCTCTCCTCGTGCCCGCAGGTTCTGGGCACACAGCGGGGCGTCTTTGGGGCCATTACCACAGCTCTAAACACTGCCTGCAGGGCTTCATTGTAGGTGGCCTGGAGTGTGTCATTAAGCTCCAAATTGGCAGTTTCCTTTCCTGGGAATTTGGGATAACAACCCTTTTTCAGGGCTCAGCACATCACGAGAATGACTGCAAACTCAGGTCCAACGTGTGTTGGCACAGACATGATTGCTACAGTACCCTAGACAGGTACGACACGCGGAGCTGCCCCAACTCACAAACAACGCTGCTGATGCCCCCTGCCCTTCCCACCGAAAGGGGCCATGTTCTGGATGTCTTTCCCAGGTGTGGGGACAGCTCCAGCTACCCTCTCTTACTTCATCCACCATGCAACAATGTCCCGTGTACTAGACAGGGTTCCGGGGGTACTGCAAATGTCCCCAAAGGCCAATGTGTTAAAGCTTCAGTTGCCAGTCTGTGGTGGTATCATGTGGTGGTATAACCTTTAAGAGGTGGAGCCTTGCCGGGCGTGGTGGCGCATGCTTGTAATCCCAGTACTTGGGAGGCTGAGACAGGAGGATCGCAGGTTCACAGCCAGCCTCAGCTACTTAGTGAGGCCCTCCGCAACTTAGTGAGACCCTGTTTCAAAATAAAGAATAAAAAATAGGGCTGGGGATGTAGCTCAGAGGTAGAACGTCCCTGGGTTCAAACCCCAGTACCACAAAAATAAATAAAGATAGATAGATGATAGATTAGATAGATAGATGATAGATGAGAGATAGATTAGATAGATGACAGATTATAGATAGATGATAGATAGGTAGATAGATACATAGATACATAGATAGATGATAGATGATAGATAGACAGATGATAGATGATATAGATTATAGATAGGTAGGGAGATGATAGATAGGTAGATAGATGATAGATAGATAGATAGATAGATAGATAGATAGATAGATAGATAGATGATAGGTATATAGAGATAGATAGATGATAGATAGATAGATAGATAGATAGATAGATAGATGGTAGATAGATAATAGATAGATAGATGATAGATAGAGATAGATGATTGATAGATAGATGATAGAAGGATGGATAGATAGATAGATAGATAGATAGATGATAGATTGGTAATCAAAGGGGATGGCACATTTGGACTTCTGGTAGAAGACATGAATGCCCTCTGCTATAGCTTGGATCTGGAGCACCCCCAAGAGCTCAGAGGTCAAAGGCTTGGTCCCCAATGCAGCAGTGTTCAAAGGTGGGGCTGAGGGAAGTGAGTGGATCTTGGGGTCTGATCCTATCAGTGGATCAATTGATTGATGGCTTCATAACTGAACAGATTATTGGGAGGTGGTGGAAACTAGGAGGCGGGGCCGAGCTGCAGGAACTAGGACCCTGGGGGCATGCCCCGAGGGTATGTCTGGTCCCCAGCCCTAGTCCTTCTCTCTCCCCCCTTCCTGGCTGTCATGAAGTGAACATCTTTCCTCAGCCGCTTCCTTCTGCCTTCTGCCTCGTCTCAGGCCCAAAGCAGGAAGTGAGCTGACCATGGACTGAGACCCTAAAATGGGAGTCAAAGTCCATCTTTCCTCCTCTAAATTGACTTTTTGTGTGTATGTGGTACTGGGGATTAAACCCAGGGGCATTCTACCTCTGAGTTATACCTCCAGTCCTATTTTATTATTATTATTTTTTGAAACAGGGCCTCACTAAGTCGCAGAGCCTGACTTTGAACCTGCGATCCTCCTGTCTCAGCCTCCCGAGCGCTGGGATCACAGGCGTGCGCCACCACGCCTAGCTCTTTAAGTTGACTTTATCAGATATTTTATCACAGAGATGGTAAGCTTACTAACACATCCTATCAGGAAAAGTACATATTTTTATATAAAATATATAAATAAGTATATAAATATATAATATCAATATATATTTCTTCCTACTCGGACTTTACAACAGACCCTCGATTCCTAGTCAGAGCCAGCCAGGCCTGCACGCCTGACCCGCCGTGTCTATTATGTCCTCGCTGCGCTCTGGTCTTTGAAGGTCCCCACAACCCTTGTGTTGAAAGCTCAGTCCCCAGGGTGGCTCACTGGGAGGCGGCCAGCCTTCTGAGGAGGCCCACTGGACGCAGTCCTTGGAGGGACCTGGGGCCTGGTCTCCGCCTCTTTCTCTCTTCGGTCCCTGGCCACAGGCGACCAATGTGCTCTCACACACACGTTTTGCACCACCACCATCTGCACGAGCATCAGAGGTGTAAAGGCACCAGGTCTGCCCAGTCACAGACTGGAACCTCCAAAACTGTGAGCCAAAACAAATCTTTGCTCTTATAAGTTGATTATCTTGGGTATTATGTTATAGTAATGCAAATAGAGCACAGTATTGTTTCTAATCCAAGAGACGAGAGTCTTGACTTACCAGAAACAGAGAGCTTCTCAAACACTGCCTGTTTTTCTACCAGGCTATCTGCACAAACACACTAGCATGCTTCTTCTGCATTTTATTAATGTTTTGAATGTGTGTGTGTGTGTGTGTGTGTGTGTGTGTATTGGTGGTGTTACTGTTGTTGTTTTGTTTGGGTTTTTTTTAATGGTACTAGGGATTGAAGCTAGGGGCATTCTATCTCTGAGCTATACCCCCGGACCAATTTTATTTTTTTACTTTGAAACAGGGCCTTGCTAAGTTGCTGAGGGTCTTGCTAAGTAGCTGAGGTTGGCCTTGAACCTCTGATCCTCCTGGCCTCCTAAGTACTGGGATTACAGGTGTATGCCACTGCACCCAGATATTGATGTCTATATTGAGAGAAATAGCCGTGTCTTACCAGTGATACTAAATGGGTGAGCAGAGGAAAAGTCCATAAAACCTCCTTGTACACATACATGAGTTCTTCACCAGAGAACATTTCTGAGGCAAAGATATGCCCCAGCTCTGTCCAGATGTGTCTGTATGCACACACCTGTATCCACACACCTGTGTTCACATGCCTATATTCATCACACACCTGTATCCACACGCCTGTATCCACACACCTGTGTTCACAACAGAGACCTGTATTCACATTCCTGTATCCACACACCTGTGTTCAAACACATACCTGTATCCACACTCCTGTATCCACACGCCTGTGTTCATAAACAGACCTGTATCCACATGCCTATATCCACATACCTGTATCCACATGCCTGTATCCACATGCCTGTGTTCAAACACATACCTGTATCCACACACCTGTATCCACACACCTGTATCCACATGCCTGTATCCACATGCATGTGTTCAAACACATAGCTGTATCCACACACCTGTATCCACACGCCTGTGTTCATAAACAGACCTGTATCCACATACCTGTATCCACATGCCTGTATCCACATGCATGTGTTCAAACACATAGCTGTATCCACACACCTGTATCCACATGCCTGTGTTCAAACACATACCTGTATCCACATACCTGTATCCACATGCCTGTGTTCAAACATATACCTGTATCTACATGCCTGTGTTCAAACACATACCTGTATCCACACACCTGTATCCACATGCCTGTGTTCAAACACATACCTGTATTCACATGCCTGTATCCATACACCTGTATCTACATGCCTGTGTTCATACACATATCTGTGTTCACATACAGACCTGCTTCCACACGCCTGTTTCCACACACCTGTATCCATACACCTGTGTTCAAACACATACCTGTATCCACACACCAGTATCCACATACCTGTATCCACATGCATGTATTTACATAGACCTGTATCCACACTCCTGTATTCATACACCTATATCCACACATCTGTATTGACACACCTGTATGCACACATCTGTATTGACACACCTGTATCCACATGCCTGTGTCCATGTGCCTGTATCCTCACATTTGTATTGTTACACCTGTATCCACATGCCTGTATCCATACGACTATATTCACATGCCTATATCCACATACCTGTTTCCACATATCTATCCACACGCCTGTATCCACACATCTATATTCACATGCCTGTATTCAAACGCATATCACACACCTATATCCACACACTTGTGTTCACACACATACTTATATTCACATGCCTGTATTCACACATCCGTACCCACCCGCCTGTATCCACACGCCTGTATCCACACGCCTGTGCCCACACGCCTGTATCCACACAGAGCGGACTTCCTTTCTTGGAGGGCAGTTCCTTCATCCATTGGGAAGGGCGTGTACTGCCCTCTGTCCTTTACTCAAAAACAGAGAGAGAAAAGCTACTTGGGATAATGGCAGGAGACTTTCTCCCAATCAATTCCTGCTCCCAAGCTGCCTGACGGGGAGGCTGCATCCTCTCTCAGGCCTTCCGGTGACATCCAGCCCTGATGTCATCTCACAGCCTGGCCCACACACTCCTTCCCCAAAGCACACACACACTCCTCATTCTATGGATGGCCAGCCCAGGCTCTCTGCCACCAGCCCTTGGTTCCAGCAAAGTTCAGAGACCAAGGAGACACCCGCACACGGATGAGGCCAAGGCCCTGGGTACTCACAGGGAACTCAGAGCTCCCTACAAAGCCTTGCCACCATGCAGGACCATGGTGACAGCAGAAATGTCCCTCAGCACAGCTGTCTCAGCCATAGGCCAGCAGACCCCGTGGAAGCTGGAGCTGCAGAAGCTTAAATGCAGTGATGGAAGATCCAGGCAGTGTCGGCTGATCCAGGCTGACAGGCCAACCCCGCGGGGGATGGACGAAGCGCTCACAGAATTCAGCTAACAGAGCAAAGAACACTGTCCTCCTCTGGCCCTGGCTCAGACACTAGGGACACTGGAAATGAGACCAGGAGTGCCAGCACGGCTGCCGGGCTGCAGGGCGGAGCCGGGGGACACCGAGCCAGGAGCTGCCGCGCACAGACCGGGCTCACATCCAGTGGCGCGCTTCCAGCAGAAACAGCGTCACCAGCTCTGTGCCGGCGCGAAACAGAACAAACGCCCATACCGACTTTCACAACAGGACACCCGAGCAGGGGAAGGGCCTCAGGCTTCATGAGGTAGGGCATTTTCTGAACTCTCCCCTTTCAGGGAAAAACTCTCTACACTTTCTAAAAACAGCGAAAATTGGCAAATCTGGCTCCATCGTTTGGCCATCGCGAGTTGTGCTAGGTACCGCTCGGCGGCCAGCAAAGACAGACGGACAACGAAATGTGGTATACACACATGGAACCCTACTCAGCCACGAAGAAGAACAAAACCGCGTCACTGGCAGGGAACCGGGGGAACTGGAGGACAGTATGCTGAGTGAGATCAGCCAGTCTCAGAAAGCCAAGGGATTTATGTTTTCTCTCATATGTGGAAGCCAGAGAAAATAAGAAACAAAAGGACTTCAGATAAATGAGGAGAGAGACCAGTAGAAGAGTGGAAGGGGGTTGAGGGAGGGAGGTGGGAGGGGGAAAGGAGGACTGAGGAAGGGAACTGTTCAAATAGTACTGTGTGAGCCAGGCATGGTGGCGGACCCTTGTAATCCCAGTACTTGGGAGGCTGAGACAGGAGGATCCCAGGTTCGCGGCCAGCCTCAGCTACTTAGTGAGGCCCTCCACAACTTAGTGAGACCCTGTTTCAAAATAAAGAATAAAATATGGGGCTGGGGGTGTAGCTCAGAGGTAGAATGCCCCTGGGTTCCATCCAAAAACAAACAAACAAATAGTACTACGTACATGTGCGAAGGCACCACAACCAACCTCGCGGACGCGCACGGGGAGAGGAGGGAGAGGAAACACCGAGTCTTGCGTGCGTGTCTGTTTCTATCACTTGGACTCTCACAGAGCACCAATAAAAGCATTAAAAAAAAAGAAAATGGGTAAATCTGAGCACTAAAATTAGTCTATTGCGTAAAGAAACACACAACTTCCATGTACCTGTAAGCCGCTGGCTTCGTTTCCAGTCTCTTCCAGGGACGCGGAGGCACCCCTACAGGCAAGGCAGGGAACCGCTCCAGTCACAGCACACTCAACAGAGCAAGGCGAAGAGCGAACGTGTCTCCTAAGAAGCGCCACCCAAGAGCCTCCCATCTGCATGTATTTAATGTAGAAGTGCTCAGTGAATGCCCCCAAACACAAAAGACCCTCGGTCGCTGCAGAGGACACTCCAGTGGCCCACGCGGTTGGGTCTTGGGCTCTGGCTTGGTTGCAGTAATTCTGCCTGGCTTTGTCCCTGGGGCAGTCAAGTAGCAGCAGAGCGCCTCTAGTTAGGCCTTGGGCTGCAGAGATGCCTTCCGAATGGGAGTGTCGGCCCTCTGCAAACCTGCACCGCTCTTCCTCCTGAGCGCAGTGGGGTGGACTGAGGAGGGCACACAGCGCCCAGGCCCCAAAGGACAGCCGGAGTGTGTCTCCCAGTCTGCACTTCAGAGCGGGCCACCGGGACTCAACAAATCTCCAACTCACTCAGGCAAAAGAGCACTGGGGTTTGCAAAAGAGCACTGGGGTTGGGCTGGCTCAGCCCAAATCCTTCATGTCCTTCTTGGATCACAGCCTGTAAATCTCATGGCATCAAGAAGGTACCTCAGAGCCGGGCGTGGTGGCGCATGCTTGTAATCTCAGTACTTTGGGAGGTGGAGACCAGAGGATCCGGGTTCGCGGCCAGCCTCAGCTCTCTCTCTCTCCCTCTCTCTCTACTTAGTGAGGCCCTCTGCAACTTCGTGAGACCCGGTTTCAAAATAAAGTATAAAAAATAGAGCCGGGGGTGTAGCGCGGAGGTAGAACGCCCCTGGGTTAAATCCCCGGTACCGCAAAAAAAAAAAAAAAAGAAGGGACCTCAGCAGCCAGGCGTGGCGGTGCACACTTGTAATCCTAGTGCTTGGGAGACTGAGACAGGAGGATTGCAGGTTCAAGGCCAGCCTCAGCACTTAGTGAGGCCCTCTACAACTTACCCTGTTTCAAAACAGAAAATAAATAAAGGGTTGGGGTTGTAGCTCAGATGTAGAATGACCCTAGGTTCAATCCCCAGTACCAAATAAAAAAGAAAACAAAAAAGAAAAAAGATCCTCAGCCAGGCATGGTGGCTCACACCTGTAATCCCAGTACTTGGGAGGCTGAGACAAGAGGATTGCAGGTTCGAGGCCAGTCTCAGCTAAAACTTAGTGAGAACCTCAGCAACTGAGCCTGTTTCAAAATAAAAAATAAAAAAGGGCTGGGGTGTAGCTTGGAGGTAGAAACAAGAAAAAGGAGGAGGAGGGGAAGAGGAGGAGGAGGAGAAGAGGAGGAGGAGGAGAAGATGAGGAGAAGGAGGAGATGAGGAGGAGG
>PVJS01055321.1:0-12686 GCA_004027185.1 Glis glis
GGAGGGGGTGGAGGGGGAGGAGGTGGAGGAGGAGGAAGAAGAAGAAAGAAGCCGCCAGTCGGAAAAGGGCACATATTGTATGATTTAATCCATAGGTGGTGTCCAGAAGAGGTGCATCCACAGAGAGAAAAGTAGCGGTTGCCAGGGCTGGAGGCCGGGTGCAGTTGGGGAGTGGCTGCTGATGGGTGTGGGGTGTGGGCTTTGTTTCTGGGGTGGTGAAAGTGAGTGGCGGGTGCATAACGATGCAGATGCTCTAAATGCCAATGAAATGCACACTTGAAAATGGTTTATTTCATGACGTGTGAATTTCACCTCAATTTAAAATAAAAGGTAATTTGTCAAGAACATATTCAGGAGGGAGATGATGGCTAGAGTTTTAGTGTGCAGACCCTGCAGCCTTAACTGCCTGGATTTGACACCCAGCTCTGCTGATGATGAGCTGTGTGACCCTACACGTATTAAATGACTTCTGTGACTCAGTTTCCTCATCTGTGAAATGGGGCCAGTGATACCCAAGGCGATTGTGAGGATTAAACCAGTTAACACATGTAAGCGTGGTGCACTGAGCCTGGTGTGTGCTGGGAGCCATGTAAGTCTCAACAGTTTTGTTTATTATTTTTAGAGCTCTTGGAAGAATCTATTTTCAATAAATGACAGATTTGGACCACCTTTGCTATAAGAAGGCCTGACAGAGCCAGCTGGCTGTCCTTGGGCAGCATAGCTCTTCTCCAGACTGGGTTCGTTTTGTGTGTGTGTGTGTGTGTGTGTGTGTGTGTGTGTGTGTGTGTGTGGTACTGGGGATTGAACCCAGGGATATTCTACCTGTAAGCTACACTCCCAGCCCTATTTTATTTTTTATTTTGAAACAGGGTCTCAGTTGCTGAGGCTGGCCTCAAAGCTGCGATCCTCCTGTCTCAGCCTCCCAAGTACTAGGATTACAAGTATGTGCCACCACGCCTGGCTCAGACTGGGTTCTGAAATCATGTACGACTGCTTCCAGTTGGTCTGTAGCCCCGTTGGGCTCCAATGCGTGCAAGGTCCGGCCCCAGCTGGGCAGGCTAGCGATTTCCAGTGAGTGGCTTACAGCGGAGGGATGGGACTAGAGGTGACAGGGACCCCGGGGCTCTCAAGCCACCATGTATAGCCAGCCTTGAAACCAAGGGCGCTGCATCTTGTCACACTCGCCCCTCTGCTGCAGCCCTCCCTGAGCCTGGGGAGGATGGCACAGACACTAAGGCAGCCAGCAGGGGGTGCTGTGCCCTGCTGGCAAGTATAGCCCCCACCCCCACCCTTGGGTCCTGTTTTCCAAGAGTTAAAACAAAAGCTATAACATGTATTTTTTAATTTTTTATTTTTTAACTCAGGGACATTATACCTCTGAGCTACACCCCCAGCCCTCATTTTTTTATTTTGAAAGGCCTCGCTAAGTTGCTGAGGCTGACTTTGAAACTGTGATCCTTCTGTCTCAGCCTCCCAAGTACTAGGATTATAGGAGTGCGCCACCACACCTGGCTGCTATAATATATTTAAACAAAACTTTCTAGAAAACACAAACCAGAATTGTCCTTCATGTTAATTGAGATTTTTAAAAATAGGTTTTAGGCCAGGCGTGGTGGTGCAGGCTTGTAATCCCAGTACTTAGGAGGCTGAGGCAGGAGGATCCGGGTTTGCGGCCAGCCTCAGCTACTTAGTGAGACATCCACAACTTAGTGAGAGCCTGTTTCAAAATAAAGAATAAAAAATAGGGCTGGGAGTGTAGCTCGGAGGGAAAATGCCCCTGGGTTCAACCCCCAGTATTGCCAAAAAAAAAAAAATAGGTTTTACTTGCTGAAGAACGTATTGAGATATGGAACACACAGTACACAACTGACCGAGCACCTAGCACCCGGCTCAAGAGAGGGAACAAGACTGGCCCCCAGGAGACTCCCCGTGGTCACATTAGTTGTTTTCCAACCCCCGCCAGGGGTGGCCAGGACCCTGCCTCCCGGGTGTGGGAGCCATGGTCCCAACAGCTGACAGGAGTGCCTTTTGTCACCCGCTAGCCTTTGGGGTCGGGCTGCACACGGCGTGGCGGGTCCTGAGCTCAGGGCCCCTCGCTGCACCCATGGTCTGCAGGCTGGGCTCCTCCCTGGAGCTTGGGGCATCGTCCAGGCTCACATGCTTCTTGGCCACATGCAGCTCCTCGGGGCTGCAGGACTGTGGTCCCCGTGTTCCTGCTGGCTGTTGGTTAGGGCTGCACTCTGCTGCTGGAGGTGGCCTCCCCGCCCTGCCTCCCACAGGCCCGGGGAAGCCGAGGGCTTTGAGGCCAGCGGGAAGGTGCTGGCTCCGCTGGGTTGAGAGGGCTCTGGTACTGCATGACCTTTGCCCTGCCACTGCCTTTGCACAGAGCATTCTCACATGCACATCACAGGTCACCTGCGCTCAGGGTGAGGGTCCAGCTGGATGAGGCCTGGCACGTGGGGGTCATCTTGGAATTCTACCCCCACCAGCGGCATGGATGAGTTTAGCCTGCTTCTGTACTTTAGATGAAGGGATCATGCAGTATGCGCTTTCCTGTGTGTGACTTCTTTCACTCCGTGGGGTTCATCCGCGCCGTCATGTGTGAGTATGTTTTATGTACAGTGCTGTGTAGTACTCTGTCATGTGACTGCACCACCATTCATAGATCTCCGTAACTACTGATGGACTCCTAGTGTCTCCGTTCAGGCTGCAGGAATGCAGCCCTGTATTCTGGGTGACTTCTAAACAGCGGGCATTTGTCACTCACCGCTCTGGAGGGTGGAAGCCTGAGGTCAGGGTGCCGACCTGGCGAGGGCCCTCTTGTGGGTTGCAGATGGCTGCCCGTGTGCTGAGTCCTCACAGGGCAGAGGAGGGCGAGCGCGCTCTCTGGGGTCCCTTTCACAAGCCCCTAATCCCATTACAAGGGCCCCACCCTCGTGGAATCACCTCCCCGGACCCCCACCTCCTAATACCCCCACTCTGGGAGTGAGGACTAAAACACATGAATTTTGGAGGGATACAGATTTTCAGTCCATTGTAGTTAGGTAGTTTCCAGTTTGAGGCTATTATGAATAAGGATGCCATGAATATTCTAGAACATGTGAACACATCTGTCGGATACTAGTTACTGCAACTCTATAAGGTCTGGTGCCTGGTAATATGTCTTCCAGCTTTGCTGTTCTTTTACAAACTTGTCTTCGTTCTTCTTGGTTCTTTTCCTGTCTTTACATACTTTTTAATTTTCAAAAGAAATCAAATCATATATAAGAAAGAAAAACGTGTGTAAGTTTAGGGGGAAAGATTGGAAGATACAGGGGAACATTAACATATTTCCATTATGCGCATCTTTATGTTTAGAGATGTTTTGTGATGGGTGTGAATTACTCCTGAAACCAGCAAAATAAACCCCTCTCCCAGATAAGAGCAAGGGGTGCTCCTGTGTGATCCGGGGTCCCAGGGACATGAGCCAGCGTGGCCCTGACATCACGTTTGCTTCATTTCAGGGATGGGGTGAGGCCGGCTGTGAGTTTGCCGAGCCCCTGATTATGAAATGATTCGAGGCCTCTTTCCCCAGGACCGGGCGGTGGAGACAAACACAGTGTCTGAAGCTCTCGAGGGTGTTTTGAAGCACCTGGTCAGCTCCGCCTCTCCGTCCGTGGTTCTGAGCACCACGCCCACAGGTGTAAAGGATGTGCAGGTAAATGTGACGTCGTCAGGTGCGGACGCCTTGGAGCCCTGCTGGGGACCTGGCCACCTCTCTTGGGGGATGTGCGTTCCCAGGGCCTCCACCTCCTGCTATAATGCCAGGATTGCACACATGCGATTGATGGACGTCACCTGTGGTCTCGGGATGCAGCTCAGGCCAGAGTGCAGGGTTGATGAGCTCCACAGGGTGGCGGGTCATCCCGCCCTGATGAGGCCCCTGTCCACTGTTTCACCGGAGCCCAAACTTGACTGCTCACTGTCCAGTCAGGGCCTCGGGTCCCGCCCTTGTTCCGCTCAGCATCTCGCAGTCATAATCTAAAGACCTGACCACGTAGCTTAGAGGAAGGAAGATTTATTTTCTTATGGTTTCAAGCTCAGTCCATGTGAGGCCAGGGACCGTGGATCTCAGGGCATGGCGGCGGGAGGTAGAGAGAGGGAGAGCACATGGGCTGTGCTCCTCACATCATGGAGGTCACAAACAAGAGAGAGATCGGGGGAGGAGGAAGCATTTATATAATCTCCAAGGCTGCACCCCAGGGACCACCTCCTCCAACCCCACCCTGCCGGCCTACCAGGTACCATCCAGGTAAATCGATTACAGTGGATTCATCTACTGCTGGGACTACAACCCTTATGACTCAATTACATCAACTCCAAATATTAATAAATGAGCTCTTTAGGGGACATTTTAGATCTAACTATAACAGCCCTCATCCTCCCAGGGCTGAGGCACCTGGAAGGCCAAGTTGGTGATGTCATTGTCCCCCAGGAAGCAGGTGGAGCCAGGCCCGCTGGGTGGACAGAGCCAGGCCCGCTGGGTGGACGGAGCCAGGCCCGCTGGGTGGACGGAGCTTGCTTCATCCGGGCGGGAGCCAGGCTGATGACCCAGCCTGCTGGCTGGGTGTCTGTGCTGCTGGGCGTTTATCTCTGGACAGCATGGGATGAAGGAGGCCGGGTTCTTCCGTGCACCCCCTCATCTGTATTGCCAGCCTCCCTCCCGTCCTTGGGCCTCTGCCCTGCCTGTTAACAGCTCCTACTGCTGTGGTCGAGTCTACAACAAAAGCATTGGCCTGCTCAGCCTCCTTGGGCCTAAGCAACACGCCAACCTTGGCTTAAGGAGAAAGTTCTCAGTTATGAGCTGATCTTTTGAGCATGACCATGTAACAAAGGCATTTATAGTCCCTGATGTTCCTAAAAACTGTTTATTGGCAGTGGTTTTATGCAGTATGGTGGAACATCCATCTTTACTGTGGAGACCTCAGTGAAGTCATTCTGAAAAGACAAGTGTAAATATGGTTTGTGGGGCGCAGGCTTCTGGTCTCTGTTCTTAGTAGAGCGGCCATTAGGGTGCTGAGTGTGACGCATTGCACAGATGCCAGCCGGTCACAGTGTTGGTGCTGAGCACCAGGCACCCAGGGTCACAGCAGCGTCAGAAATTGTCCCCACCCTCTGGGCACTTACAGCGCAGCGGGGGTAACTCAGCCTGCAGCTGAGAACAGCAAGGGGCTGTGGACCTTGAGGGCCTCCCTGAGGCATGAGGCTAGAGGCCGGGCCTTCCCAAAAAGAGGGCTCAGCCATGCATTCCAGGGGTGACAGCAGAGAACAGCCCCTGCCCCTCAGTAATTCTACCATGGGGGTTCCTGTAGGCCAGAGGGGACTGATGCCATACATGATAACGACAAAATGTGAGAGTTGACAAAATAGTAGTACACTTTTAGGATATGTGTGTTTAGGAAATAAAAGGACCCAAACTATCAGAAATTCAATAATGTTTTAGAATAAATTTATAGAGTTTTATTGATTTTTCCAGAGAAACAGAACCCACAGGAGCTAGATAGGATACTCATTTGTTATAAGGTGCTGTTGGTTCCCATGATTATGTGGGCTGATAGAGCTCTGGGATAATTCTAATCCAAGACCAAAGTCCACCAGCCAGGAGAGCTGCCAGTGTGCTCCAGCCCAAAGGAGAGCTGCCGGCGTAGCTCCAGACTCGGGAAGTGCCAGCGCTTCTGCTAGAGTCCAAAACTGGGAAACACCCACGTCCCAGCTCCAGGTAGTCAGGACGGAGGGACTCTCTCTTATCCGAGGGTGGACCAGGCTTTTAGTTCTGTTCAGGCCTTCAACTGATTGGATGAGACCCACCAGCATTAGGGAAGGCCGTCTGCTTTTCTCAGTCTCTCAATTTCAATATTAATCTCATCCCAAAACATCCTCACAGACCCGTGGGTGCTCTGGTATGCACAAGGCACCCGTGGCCCAGTGAGGTCGACACATAAAAGTAACCATCACACATGTGTACTGAACAGAAAGGGCTCTCCATTCTACCTGTCCCAGATGTGTGGATCGCTCTGTCCCTAGCACTTGTCATTGTCATCTTAGGTTTTGAGGACTTTTGCCATCATTTCCTGCCCTCCTCAGTTCAAAGCCAGGAATGACCTAGTTTAGAGCAGCGTTTTCTAGAGGGCATCCCGAAGAACACCGGGGTCACTGGGGTGTTAGTCTGCATTCCTCCAAAAGTGTTCTGGGTTGACTCAGCATCCGGTTCTCTGCCCATGAGGCTCTCGCTTCCTGGGCATCTCCAGGAAGCACTTCCGGTTCCTGCTTGTGTGAAGGGAGCACTGGCCGCAGTGAGCATGGATGCAGGGGCTTGGGAAGCACTGGTTTGCAGCGGGGCCCTCCGTATCTGGGGGTGCCCGCTGTGGGGAACGCCCTGGGGCCTCTGTGAGGACGAGTTGAGGACGACGTGGGCCTGAGCTGCACCTGCCCCGTCTCCTCGCTCCTCCGCACTGGTGACTCTCAGATGTTCTCCACGCGGAGCTGGGAGGTGGGAGAGCGGTGTCGCAGGCCGATGGCCGGGCCATTCACACTGGCCCAGGGAGTGGGCCACAGTGCCTGCAGTCTGGTCAGGGCCGTTGGGGCGCGGACCCACAGGAGCTGTGCTGCAACCTCCGCCAACCGTGAGTCCCTGTGTGGCTGCGTGCAGTGCCGCATGCTCTGGTCTTACGTGGGATGGAGAAGGGTCCTGTCCCATCAGAAGCCAGCACTGTCACAGCACAGGAGTCCCGGCCTCCTCCTCATCCTCACTCCCTCACTCTTGCCTTTTCTTTCCACAGAATCTGCACTGCGCTTCGTCCACCGCTCAGGAATCCTGCCCGCCCAAACCTCCCCGGGCTCACGAGCTGAAACTGCTGGTGAGGAATGTCCGCGCCTCGCTGCTCTGCGGCCCTGGTGCTTCAGGTAGGCGCCACTGCAGGGCCTCCTGGGGCTGTGCAGAGAACGGATGGCCCCTGCGCCCGGCCCAGGGGCTCCAGGGGGCCTGTGCCTCCGTGACACCCGGTTGGGTCTGTGGTGTGGCTCTGCCTTCATTCAAAGAAGAGCACCTGAAGAAGTAGTAGTGACGGAGGCAGGTCAGAACGCAGTCCTCGGTTCACAGGTGCCGGGTGTGGCTGGACAGGAGCCAGGACTCCTTGTACCTCTGGCACAGTGGGCGACTGCTGTCGATGACATCCAAGAGTGAATCTCAAGATAGCTAATAGTAAGGATTCTGAATGTGGCCAACACAAAGAAATGATCCATGTTTGAGGTGACGGGGGTGCCAGTCACCCTGATAGGGTCATTGAACATTGTGTATGTGTATTGAAGTGTCACACCGTACCCCATAAACATGTACAAGTATTATGTGTCAATGTGAAGTTATATGTATACATATATGCATGCATATATATGTATCTAATCTCATTATTGTGTGTGTGTGTGTGTGTATGTGTGTGCGCGCGCGCACGTGCACATTCCTCACTAGTGTGCAGCTCCTGCCCATCTAGAAAGCAAGCCCACACAGGTGGTTGATGGGTAACTGGGGCTTTGGTCTCCCTGGGGACTCTGATGCTTGGGGGCAGTGGCTGCCATCTGAGTAAAGATGAGTAAAGATCCTGTTTATTGCCCTAGAATGTAGGGTTGCTGGTCTTTATTTGCAAGGGGTCCTCCCATTCCCAAAGCAAGGCAGGCCTCATTTAACCACCATGAGTTTGCAAAGTCGTTCACCAGTGTTTCGGTGAATGTGCCCGTGTGTCAGAGCCCACACTGCTTAGGCTGGGGGGGCTCCCTGGACAGGCGGCCGCGTTGGGGTCGCAGCTCCAGCATGCACCTGCCACGAGACCAGGCCCCATTCCTCACCTGGGCTAGGGTGTTCCCCTGTCTGGCTCTGAGTCTCCCCTTGAAAGATGATCATGAAAGTTGAGTAAGATACTGTGGCCTGGTACATGGCAAAGGGTCAAACATCCTAGCAACTATTGATCACACAGTATTTCAGGACTTTGTGCTGCAGGGGGACACATTACCTCAAGGCTGGGACAACTGTGAAATGTCCCATTATCTGCACCAAATACCCTCCCCCCAAAAAACTTTGACTGAGCTGGAACAGGTATAAAAACACCTGCCTATTTTAAGTAGGGAAACGGGTTCTCTGTGAGGTGTCACCAAACTTTGGAGTCATCCCAGAGTGAAGTTAGGCTTAGAACTAGGCGTTTCTTGGGTAAGCAGTTAGTCTTGTCTAAAAGTGGGGCCAAGTCTCAGCACGTAATGGTGTCACTTCAGGGGATGGTGAGGGCCCCCACCTGGGTGTCCTGCCTGCAGCAAGGACTGACGGAGGGAGCAGGGACACTGGGGGTCAGTCCAGGGTTGTTGTCAAGTGCAGAAAAAAATTCCTTTAGTCCCAGTGAAGTCTGGTGCTCTGAGAGTTTGTAAGTGGTAAATGAAAGAAAGAATGTACTCTGAGAAGTGGGTACACCAAACCTTCCCCATTTAATTTAGCCTTTCTTGCTTATGCAAACAATGTCGAATTGCAATTGAAACACGACGGTCATTTTACTTGATTACAGGCAGCATGAACCCCGTGTGCATTGCCCAGCTGAACGACCCTGTTCAGAGATTCACCAGCACCCTAGCAAAAAACACTACTGACCTCACCTGGGAGGAGGAATTCACCTTGTGAGTACAGCCTGCACTGGCATGGTGTCCCCAGCCAGCTCGGCTCGAGACCACCAGACCCCCAAATCACCATGCTGCACTGCTTATGTTAAAACACTAAATAAAAATAAAAACAAGTCTTCTTAAGCATTGTAAAGGGAGCTCTAAGTCAAACATGGATTTCCTTTTAAAGGCAGCTCTTAGAATCAGTTGTCTCCTGTGCCCTGTTATGACAGGGAACTATCGCGGGCTTCCCACTTCTCATAGATGCACAACCACCCAGTGCAGGGCAGAAGGAAACTTCCCATTGATAGCAAAACCCAATAGAGGGGATAGGAGGAGGGGGAAGTGTCAACCACAAATGAATAATGATCTAAGAATCATAAATAAGTTGTTATCAAATAGAATCCAGCAGCCCATTAAAAATAAAGCCAGTTAAGTTCATACCAGGAATGTAAGGATGGTTCAATGTAAGGAAATCTATTAATGAATTGCGACGTATTATTAGAGTAAAGGAGAAAATAAACTTATTATCTTTTTAGATGCCCAAAAGGCAGTGACATTTAATACCCATTTCTAATTTTAAAACAATTATGATAAAGTTTATGGGCACTTTTTATTTATTTATTTATTTATTTTGGTGGTACTGGGATTGAACCCAGGGGCATCCTACCTCCGAGCTATACTCCTAGCCCTTTTAATTTTTTCGTTTTGGAAGCAGGGTCTTGCTAGGTTGCTGAGAGTCTCATTAAGTTGCTGAGGCTATCCTCAAACCTGCAATCCTCCTGTCTCAGCCTCCCAAGTACTGGGATTACAGGAGTGTGCCATCATGCCTGGTTTATGGGTACTTCTTGAATAAGATTTTTAAAAAACACTGTAAATGGTAAATAGCAAGAGCAGTCCCACCAACATCAAGGGAAGGGCACCACTGTTTTGCTCTAGACTATCTGGTTAATGCAACTAGATAAGAGAAAGAAATGACATACAAATACTGGAAAGGAAGACACAAAGCTAATCATTTAGTAGGCGTGCTATTATTTATGTATCTGGACGACATAGTAAAACTAACTAAAACTACTAGAAATAATAATGAATATAGGGTAGAAATAAATAATAATAGAAAAGTAATAGAAATAATAATTCAGTAAAGTGGCTGACCATAAAAACAGAAAGCAATCACTCTCTGATGCTTACACAGTAAACAGTCATAAAAAGTGATGGGAGCAAATGCCCTGTATATATTTATAAAGTGCTTTCATGAATCATTACTAAAAATATGAACACCCCTTTAGAAAACTGGGTAAAATTTCCAAACTAGAAATATAAAAGCAAGACGTAGAGATGGCCATAAACTTCCAAAAAAAGAGAAAATGTTCCATCTCAGAAATAAGTGAGGTGATGCAAACTTAAAAGAGATTATTTGTACCTTAGAGTTTGATAAAGAAGAGGAGAGTAGTGATGGCCAGTGGAGGTGTGAGTTGGAATAAATATTCCAGACATCATGCAAGGGTGTATTTAAACAACCTCTAACATGCATGTACCCTTTGACTGGCAATTACAGTTTTCCTAAGGAAATAACCATGCGGTGTGTAAAGATATATGTGTAAGGATGTTTATCTCAGCTTGTTTATAATTATGAAGTGTTAGAAACAACCAAACCAACTGGGCGTGGTGGCACACGATTGTAATCCCAGTACTTGGGAGGCTGAGACAGGAGGGTCGCAGGTTCGCAGCCAGCCTCAGCTACTTAGTGAGGCCCTCCACAACTTAGTGAGACCCTGTTTCAAAATAAAGAACAAAAATAGGGCTGGGGATGTAGCTTGGAGGTAGAATGCCCTTGGGTTCAATCCCCAGTGATGCAAAAAAAGAAACAAAAAAGAAACAACCAAACCATTTTTTTTTTTTGGTGGTACTAGGGATTGAACCCAGGGCCATTCTACCTCTGAGCTACACCCCTAGCCCTATTTTTTATTCTTTATTTTTAAAGCAGGGTCTCACTAAGTTGCGGAGGGCCTCACTAAATAGCTGAGGCTGGCTGTGAACCTGCGATCCTCCTGTCTCAATCTCCCAAGTACTGGGATTACAAGCGTGTGCCACCATGCCTGGCCAACCAAACCATTTTTAAAGGTTATTAAGGAGTTGGCTAAATAAAAATTTATGAGGCCAAATAGTAGCACACTAGACACCTGTTAAAAATGATGTCACTTCATAGTAACAGACATGGCAAGGTGTCCATGGTATCTTAAGTGAAAAGAAGTATATTCTGATAGAGGAGCATGGTATTTGATGTTCCATATTTTGGCTTCAGGTAATTATGTAACTGTGCTCGCAATAGCTAACTGCATGTGGCTCTTTCCATTTAAATTAATACAAATTAAGAACAACTAAACCTGGTTCCTCAGTTTGCATGGGCCACGTTTCCAGTGCCCTGTGGCTGCCATGTGTGACGGCACTTCTGTCCACCACTGTTGCCACAGAAAGTTCTATAGGCCAGCTCTAGAAGGCTAGACACCAAGTATTAACAGTAGCTGTTTCTGCAGGTAATTTTTCTTTTTTTGGTTACATGTCTCTGTAGTTTCTTGACTATTGACAACTTGGTGTTTCTTCCTGTAATCAGAAAAAAATACTATATTTTGAGAAAAACATATCAAAGGCTTCACAGTGCTTCTCTGTCCACAGCGAGCTGAATGCCAAGTCAAGGGAGTTGCACCTACAGATTTCAGAGGATGGGCGGTCTGCAGAAGGTGGGTGCTGAGCAGGTGGACGGAGGCCCTGCTGTCCAGGGAGGTCCCCCAACCACCCTGACCAGGGCCCAGGGAGGAGGGAGGCAGAGACCCAGCAGAGGAGGCCGGCCTTCTCCCTGAACCACTCGGGCTCTCCCAGGGAAAGTTCAGTTCAATGTCAGTTTCAGTTATTAAAAGGGTCAGACATTTTTAGGAAAAATTTTTTGATAATCCAAAATCTTTCATTCAACAATTCTTGGCTTAGAGAAGAAGTTCTGAGCTCTCTTAGCCTCTACAGACTTCCTTTTTTAAAAAAAATTTAATTTTGGTAAACTATACATAAGATCAAATTTGCCATCTCAGCCGTCTTTCAACACACTCACATTGTGTGCGACCGTAACCACCATCGGCCTCCAGGACCTCCTCGCCTTCCCAGTCTGAAGCTCGTCCCCTCTGAACACGACTCCATCCCCTCTCCAGCCCCTCCCCAGCCCCGGGTGCCCACTGTTCTACTGTCTCTCTGTGACTGTCAACCGGCCTTTCCCTATAAAATAGGCCACTGTGGCTTAAACCATACACACGATTTAGACCCAAGAAAGGAACAATTCGAGCAGAGTCACTACAGTGAACTTGGACTTGAGTGTGTGCATGTGTGTAAGTCAGTAGTTTCAATATTCATTACAGGTCTCAAAGTCCCCATAGCACACGCCTGGCCCGGCTGCTCCACCTACACAATCAAGTCATTTGGTTTCCTCCTGAACTCAGGAGGTAGTTATTTCTCCTAACCAGCTAGTCACGTCCTGGTTATTAGTGAGAATCCTGCGGTAGTTTCCTTGGCTCTGCAGGCGTGAGCTGGGTGGGACAGCCACGAGGTAAGAAGTGACATTCCCACAGAGGGTGCCAGGGACGCCAGGGCGGGGCCGCTGTTGGCCAGAGAGGAGCCCCTGCCCAGCTGCTGCCGGGCCCCTCTCCTGCTCACCCCAGCCCGCTCATTCCAGACCAGCCCGTGGGGCTGCGAAATGCCAAACTTACAGAAGCGATGCGAGGATGTTCATGTGGACCTTGTTCAAACCCAGTTTCTTATCTTCTTTGTGCTCACACTCAGTCATGCCCTCTCTCTCTCTCTCCCCCTTTCTCTTTTACTCATCCTCCCTTGCTCTCTTTACACACACACACACACACACACACACACACACACGCACACACAATTTGAGGGAAGATTATGTGCATCATGGCCCTGTTTAAAATATTTATTGGTACTAAGGATTGAGCCCAGGGGCACTCTACCACTGA
>PVJS01055322.1:0-12686 GCA_004027185.1 Glis glis
TACCGAAAAAAAAAAAAAAAAAAGAAAGAAAAAGAAAAAGAAAGTATTCAACTGAACGTAGTTTCCCAGAATCATGAAGTTGATACGGGGAAATTCACACCAGCATCAGCTTTTCTTTGTTTCATTCAGTCATTAATTGGATGCTGGGGAGACTGGTGCATGGTAGTGATTTATGTTTGAAATGTCTTAGGTGTTACATTTGGACTGTCCAAAGGGCAGATGTGAGTGGGCTAATATAGGATGTATAGGGTAGTAGCCAAATCCCTGGAAAGTAGTCAGTACCCACTGTGGCTCTTATTTTATTTTAGAGGGGTTTGGGCATAGCACCATATGACAGGGTTCTTGATAGCAAAAGGGGGACTAGGAAGACCCAACAGGGAAATTGGCTGGAGAAGTAGCAGAAAGGGAATAGAAAGGATCTGATGATACCTGTAGGTCTCAAGAGTCTAAAGGACCTAAAGAGATCGATTTGGTAGTGAGGAAATGACAGGCAAGGGACTTGGAAAGTCAAGCTGGAGAATCAAAAACACAGCATGGGAAACTTGAAAGTCAGAAGGTGGAGTTCATGGGATACAGGTTCAAGAACCCTAGATAAGGAGTCTGGACAACCAAATATTGGGGTCAAGGCAAAGGGTCTGAGAGAATAGCTATGCGGTATGGGAAGGAGAATGCAGCTTGTTGGGACTTGGTATTCTGAAGACCCCTTGTCCGGGGCTAGAACCAGAGTCTCAGAGTCCAAGCACCTAATTCTGATGGTAGAAGCAATTTTGTCTCCCTGACTACCCAGAGGAAGGAGAGAAGACAATTCTTGGTATAAGGGAAATGAGATTTCAGTTCAATGGCTTTGTCTTAACCCTCATACCTATTACTTATCTTCCCCCCACCCCCTTCCACATTTCTGGCATATGCCTACACTGCCCAAGTTTGTTTTATTGACGCTATTCCCAATTCCTTCAGTATCTCCACGCCCCACCCCCACTTGCCACTGCAACCAGAATATCATCTGTCCTGTTCATGTTTCCCAATCATGGCAAAGTTCTCTTTTCCTTTGTTCCTTTTTTTCATAACATGGGCATTGTGTAAAATGGCTTTACCTGAGATTGCTGTCTGTAAAAATACTCATCTGACAGAGCCTGGAACATCTCAGTAACATTTTCAGACTTCCTCACCACTCAGGAAGAATTAGTGACATCCTCTCTATGCCCACAGTTCTTCTTACATAGAACTTTTACAAAGGTTTTCTAGCTCTCCATTACTCTTAGGATAAAGACAAACCTCAATGTGGCTTAGAGTTCCTGCATAGGTCTCATTCCACCTTTCCAATCCTGCACTCAGGCTCCTCCTATTGCTTCCTGACCTCAACAGAGCCGCCTTGAAGCCTCTCTCTCCTCTCTTTGTCCAATAATCCTTAGTCTTCTTGCAGGCCTCAGCCAAGGAAGCCTTCCCTGGGCTCTGTGACTAGATCAAATCCTCCATTTTAGTCTCTCATAGCTCCCTGGGACTCATCTTCACAGCCTATAACAGAAGCAATTCTACGATTGTTTGTGCAATTATTTGCTTGGCTGACTTCCCCACATACTGTATTTGCCAGGAGTTGAGGAAATGTTTCTGTTGTTGCTGGCCTGTATTTCTAGTTGTCCAGTCCAGCGCCTGGCTCAGAATAGGTACTGAGCACATGGTGGTCAAACAAATGAATTGATGTTATATTTGTTTCCTTTTGGGTCTTTCTTTTCAGTTAGAGAGTTCTTGGGAGGCAGGGCTGTTAACTCTTAGTCTGTTAGCCCTCTCACTTCCTAGTACGTATCATAGTACCTGCTACATGGTAGGTGTTCAGTATATTTTGAATGACATTGTATTTTGTTTCAATGTCACAGATGATTGGTCTTCAGTTTGATCAAGAATTGAATCCTGAGAACTTTGATCACAAGGGTCTCATGCATAAGATGTGTTCCCATGGCAGTTTCTTTACTATCCAATATTTTCCAATCATCTCATGGCCTCCACAATGTATTCCTCTTTAACATCGCTCTTCTTCCATTCCTGACACTCTAGTTATCCATGTGGCATCCTCAGAGAGTGACTTTCTCTTCTTCTTTTGACCTTCAGCTTTCAGGCTTTCTTTCCTGATAATTTAATCACATTCACATTTCTGCACCTCCTACTCCTCCACCTCAAGGCTCCTGCTGCACCGCAGGGACCACTGTTTGCTTTCTTGATTCTGCCAACTTAACTTGACTTGCATCCTCCCACATAGGGTTCTTTCAAGCAGAGAAATGACAGTATGAAGAGAATACCAAAAAAAAAAAAAAGTGATTGTGTTCCTCCTCTTGAAGCAAAAAGAATTTTGAAAGCAAATGTAGGAGGAATAGGGTTTTTTTTATTTTTAAAGGGGGAGGTGGGCAACTTCTGCTGTTCTTTTTGCTTTGAAGTGACAGAGGAAAATAACAGATGCAACTAAGCATTCTGATAGTTTTGCTGTGGAATGTTGCATGGATGGTTTACCCTTAGACCTCAGCATCCTTTTCACTGACAGAATAAACCTAAGTCAGTCTTTGGACCATTGCCAGACCCTCTGGGGACCCAAGAGGCTGCTGTAGGAGGTGACAGGTGGACCTTCTGGACTTCACTTGGGCTTCAACCAGAGCAGTGCTGCTTGAGTTTGTGTGCGGCCCTTTTTCACTGCTTAGCTCAGTGTTTGGAATATAGATATTTGTTGAATGAATGACATCATCTTACAGATGAGTAATCTTGTGAGATTTTATTTGGAGGGAAAAAATTTCATTGATTAAAAAAAGTGTGAAAACCACTGGATTATACCTCCTGTGTTCTAAAGATAATTCTATGAAATTTAGGATGTCAATTATATAAAAATGAGTAACATCATGATAGCCTTACTCAAGATACATTTTCTTCATTTTAAATACATAATAAAATATGCATTAAAAACCTTACAGTGAAACAACTGAGCACTTAGACAAGGCCTTCAATGCACAAGCCACTGTTCGACTTGTGTGTCTAGTTCCTTTCAGCCGCAAGCCTACCCTGCCCAGGAGGTTTCAGAACCACAGGAAAGCAGGTCTTGAGACTGGTATGTTCACGCTTTCAGTCCAGAACCACTCTCCCGATGCATCTCTCACACCTCCCAACTCCTTCCTGCATCCGGAGCGCAGTGCCGTGTACCCTGCCTGCCATGCCCATTGCATGCTCTCTGCTGTAATAAAGTTGATCTCTGCCTGTGCTCCCTCCATTGTGATAGTCTGCTCAACCCGATGGTGCTCACAGAAACACTAACCCGGTATAGACTGTTGAAAGATGTTTTACCTCATTCAACCAGGCCCCTCAGATACAACCAGAATCAGGCATTGAGTATCAGTTCAATGGAGGAGGGGATACAAGAATTGACATGCAGTCTGCATGGTTAGCCAACATGGCATACAGAGAGGGGAAGCACCTCAGAGAAGGGCAAGCGACTGAGGGGAGTGCTGTCTAGACATGGCTCACGGTGTCTTTTCCTGTAGGCCTCAGTGTAAATATCTGGATTAGACATCTTTTTCTTAATGAACTGATAGACTTTGTGACCCCCTAAGCCTTATTCAAGGCAGTGTGTGTCCAATTAGGAATCAGCCTGAGGGAAATAGGTATAGGGGAATCAGTGTCGCTCTTGCCTGCATCTTCTCCCTGCTTATTCTAGCAATGGCACCCACTCCCAGTGCACAAGGCAAATAGTCCATCTCATTTCCTGTTGTGATGGTGGTGGGGAGGGACTGTCAGCTAGAACCCCTGTCCTTTCACCCAACCACCAGCCATGGGAGGATAAATGACTCAGGCCTGCCACTTTTGTATGATTCGTTCTGCCAGAGACAGGGATGAGCCCATGTGTTTGGCATATGACCAGTCAGGGTCAACCAGCCACCTTTCATGGGATGGTAACTGCAAGCTGGGAGAAAGATGAGAAGATGAGATACTCCTCATTCTGCTAGATGTCTGCACCTGGGATGCCATGGGTTTAGGGTTGCCAAGGGGGAGGCCATCTGCCACAAGAGAATAAGAGCAACCCTCAGAGGGAAGTGGAGCTAAGAGGTAGAGATCTGAGAGCCTCATTTTACTCCAGGCCCCCTTGTGGCCTACTCTACCCATGGTACATGAGCTAGTTCTCCTTTTTGTTTAGGCTCATTCTGTCACTTGCAAGCAAAGTCATTCAGCCAACACAGAAATTGGTATCTAGAGGCAGAGCATTGCCAGTGGCAGACCCTACAATGTGGGATTTCTTGAGGTGAAGCCAGGAACTGTGAAAAGTCCCCCATCCCAGGCTGGAAAGACCAAATCATTGTTGAGTCCTAGCACAGAGGCTAGGTCTTTATCACCTTTGGGATTATAAACTATGAGTTTACCTAGTCTGAAACCTCAGGAGATTTGCTAAAAAATATCAGAATGATGGAGAGCAATGCCCCTACTTTTACTGCCTTCATTATTGCTCTGGAAAAAAGGGATAGTTGGTGAGTTAAAGTAGAGAAAAAACAGTATAAAGCTTTTGATAGCCAGAAAGCCAAGACCTCTAAGGGTAAGAA
This sequence comes from Glis glis, assembly GCA_004027185.1. Lineage (NCBI taxonomy): Eukaryota > Metazoa > Chordata > Mammalia > Rodentia > Gliridae > Glis > Glis glis. The sequence goes on from PVJS01055322.1 coordinate 4,569, forward strand.
AATTATGTATTTGTACAACTGCAAATTTCAAAATATCTGTCCAATTCTCAATTTAGTATAAAGACAGGAGATTATACTGGAATCAAAGAAGGGGCAGAGAATGTAGGAATGCCTTCCAAATACTTCCTATTCTGTGCCACTCTGCTAAATAAAGGCAATAATTACCCCTATAAAAAGTCCTCATTCAATGGGATATGACCAGGGGGCCAGGGACAGATTAACTCTGCCTCACCACCTCAGATTTGTTGTCTCGTACAGCCCTAACACAGCGACCAAGACTGACGCATAAAACAGAGACCAGGAGCATGGGCAGATGACCAAGGCTTGTTGCTAAGAGACAGAAACTTGAAAGTCAGGAATCAGATTTACAAATAGTGACTGGCCAAGATTTCTGGCATTGGTTCCATGCTAATGGAGTTTTCTTAGAATTGATTCCATTAAATTTTACTAGAATTTTAAGGAGTTATGCCATCTTAGAAACCCTGCATCTTAGAAACCCTGCATCTAGAAAGAGACCTGGGCTGGCTCAACCCCCTAATGTAATTCCCAGGTCTCCATAATTAGGCCTTGGGTTTTGGGTTGTCAAAGGGACCCTGGAATGCCCCTCCACATCTGTCCCAAAGGGAGACTTTGTGTTCAATGGGCAAGGGACAGCCTCCTTGTAAGTAGGACTAGATATGAGATTGGCTTCCCATAGAACCCCTACAGCCCTAGGACATACATGCTTATGATTTCTGTCCAGCAGGATACTGCATACGGTATTTGTTTTCTTTCTCTTCTCTGATTACCAAGTGACAGTTTTCCATTGTTATTTTGTGCTCCTCTACTATTTTATATTGGGAAAGTGGAGGGTGGTTAATGTTGACAGCTGGTTATAGATTGTGAGAAACTATATCTGAACCTATTCAGAGCAATGCACATGACCCAGAGATTCAGGTTGCCTCTCTTTAGGGAAAAGCCAATCAAATCTTCAGTTAGGCAAGGACACTTTTGAAATTACATGTATTGGATAAATGTGCATGCTGGGAAATCAAAGGGTAGAATATAGTAAGTATCTGTTGTTTTTGTCATCCCAAGATGTCTTCACCCTTTTCTAGCAATAACTTCCATTCTTTTCTTTGTGTGATTATTCTTTCCAATTCTAGGTGCTAATGGAGCTATTGGCCATTGCACTCTCTGGCCAGAGAGATGGGCAGGCATTATACTCCTCCTTCTAGAAATAGTGATTGGCCCAAGGATTGGGCACATGGCCAAGCAGGCCAATCGAAGCACTTACCTGAGATATTATTTGGGGTCTTAAAAAAGTAAACTTGTCCTTTCTGCTGGGGTTTTAATACCAGAATGTTCTAGGATTGGGATTATAGTGGCCACTTTCCCCATAAAATTGAAGGGAATGTCTACAAAAAAAGAATGAGATTTTCTTGGAACGATAAGAGGTAAGATAAAGAAAAAGAAATACCAGGATACAGACAGACCTAGACTTAAAGGCTGCATTTAAGTCCTAGTCTTTTCTGAAAAATAAATCTCTAGGTTCCACTTCCTAGCAACAGAAACCAATACATTCCTTATTCCTTTAACCGAGTTTTATTTGTGTTTCCCTTGCATACAACTGAGAGGATCCTGACTAATAGAATTTGCCATCATACATAGAAGCTAGGAAACCTCTTCTGAAGGTTTTATCAGGGGCCTTACAAGTTCTGTTTTCATGCTGAGAACACCAAGGTTACTGCTTACTGACATACTTGGGACATGGGGTCAGACAGCTGCTGTACCCGAGCAATGCATAAATAAAAATGACTTGGGCAGAATGGGTGGGATCTTGCTAATGCAACTCTAGAAAGGAATCTTTAGAACCTTCTACAATGAACCACTTTGGACTGCTGAGGTCAGCAATTTATACCATCAACAATTTAGACCAACAATTCAGACCATCAATTTAGACCATTACATATAGCCAGAATATTGGTTAGTCTTACACACTACTCCTGAGACTCAAGATGAGCTTTGGAAAAGAGGGCAAGAAGGTTCTTCAGTGACTCATCTAAGTAAGTCCGCTAACACTATGGAAAGGAATTGGGGCCATAAGATGGTCAGCAACTTTTTGCTTGAAACCCTGTGCCAGGGAACCCCAGGCACAACTACAGGAGACTAGAATGGGTATGCCTGCCAGGCATGGCTCTGCTTGTCACAAGTTATCGCATGATACAGTCTAGGTGTAAAATCCTTCCACAGAGATACATGATGGGTAGATGACACAGGATCTTGGTGGTTTGTTAACCAACAAGACCAGTTATCCACCTGCTCCAAGTTTGGACAGAGCTTTTTGACCAGCATCTGCTGCTGCAGCCTCTGAGACTATAAGGCTTCCCTATGAGTGGGTACTTTGAGCTTCCCTAAGTGTTCCTCCTTGAGAAGAATCTGTGTCTTGCAGCTCTTGCAGGTACAACCCACTGCTATAATGCTGGCGTGGTGGCAAGGTGTGGGGGAAAGGGAGTGCTCTATAATCTTCTAATCAAATCTCAGTATTCTGGTGAGTCTGCAACTTCACAAGTATTTCTCCAGAGGTATTCTTCTTATTCCCCTGCATCCTACTCTTTTCCAACCTAGTTCCTTGAAGTTTCGACCTCTATTTACTATGTCTTTTATTCCCCTTAGGTGAGGGGGTGTGATTGTTACTCTTGCTGTCAACTTGACAGACACCTAGAATACACACACTTCTGGGTATGTCTGTGAGGGTTTCCAGAGGCAGCTGGCATGTGGATCAGCAAACTAAATGGAATGACCTGATCTGAATGTGGGTGGCACCACCCAAAATCCTGGGCAGTGGATATAGAACAAAAAGCAGAAGGGGGAAGTTCACACATGTGCATGCTTGACTTTTCTTGAACAGGTCCATTTTTTGCTGCTGCCATTGCCAGCAGACATCAGACTCCAGATTCTCAAGCCTTTGAACATCGACTTGCACCAGTAATTGTCCAGGGAGTTCCCGGGCCTTCAGCATTGGACTGGGACTGCATCATTGGTTCCTCTTGTTCTGAAGTTTCCAGTTTCTTGGACTGATTGGCTATTGGCTTCCCAGGCTCTCTAGCCTGCAGATGGCCTTTGTGGGACTATTTAGCCTCTGGGAGCCAATCTAATAAATCCCCTCTTATAGTTAATTATATATATTCTACTGTTTCTGATCCTTTGGAGAACCCTGTCTTATAAGAGGCAGGAGGGGGCTGGTATAGGAGTAATGCTCTTCCTGGAGCCTCAGATAAAACTCAGCAATATCATTTTTCTTAGAAAGGAGGTCTTTGTTATGGAGAAGGTTCTGGTGTATGTCACCAGATGACTCTTTCCCTCCCTAGAGCCCAGAGAATATATTTTTTAGTTGATCACCATGAAGACCTGATGGTATTCTAGAAAGACAGACTATGAAGGTGTGGGAGCCCTCTCTAAGACTATGATCCCCAGGTATTTATCATTCTCACATTACTCCATACTCAGCCTCTAGCAATCCATCAAAAGGACCATTTTAAAAGCTCTTACCAGTTTATAGCTCCAGCACCTTCCATTCCAGGGAAGCAGATCTTGCCTGTGTTTCTCTGGATGCCCCATCACTCCAGATTTCAGGGTTGTAGCTTGCCCTGATTTTTTTTAAATTTGGTTTTTCCTTTGTCATAAAAACACTAATAATGTCCAATGTCTAATCTGTTCATACATAGCTAAAGCTAGAAGTCACAAGTGAATTTCTGTTTGGCAGTTTCTTCTTGGTCTGCCATCCCTCAGCCCCCTCCATGGTTACCATGTGGCAGGAAGGAAAGGCACAACATGGTCTCAGCCCTCATACCTTATGCTAATGACTCATTGAATCCCTGGGAGCCAGACACTTGGTCAAGGAAGTTGGGTGTTGCTTCTCAGCTCAACTCTCTGTTCTCATTGATCATAAATGTGGGCACTATCAACCTCTTAGATTCTTTTCAACATTTTTCAAGTGAAATCACTTATTAATGACTCAAAACATCTTTTGCTGCAGCTCTAGTTCTGTCTGATAGTAATTTACTCACAATTCCCTCCTCTCAGTCCCCTTTCACCATAGTCTTCAATTGATACATTTTCTGCCATTTTTTATTGTATAGTTCTAGGCTTATTTTTTAAAGTGCTTTTATTGGTGCATTGTAGTCTCACATAACAATATCAATTTGATATTAACATACATGTATACAGCTCTTAGTGTCCCCCTCGCCTCCCCCCCCATATGGAGTACCGAGAATGGACTTTGTTTATGATAGTAATTCCATTGATACACTTCTTTCTTGCCTTCCCCTTCCCTTAGGCCACTTCCCTTGCTCCACTGAGGGTTCTCCACTATTGCTTGGAGTCCCTTTTGTATCCCCACTACTCCCTAGGTTGCACATATTAATGAAAACATATGACCCTTCTCTTTTTGTGATTGGCTAATCTCACTTAACATAATGTTCTCCAGGTCCTTCAATTTTCTTGTAAATGATGTTATTTTGTTCTTCTTTATTGCTGAGTAGAATTCCATTGTGTGTATTTCCCATAATTTTGTAATCCATTCATCTGTTGATGGACACCTAGGTCGGTTCCCTAATTTGGCCACTGTGAATTGTGCTGCTATGAACATGGGTATGCATATATTACTGTAGTTTTCTGGTTTCAGTCCCTTTGGTATGATACCCAGTAGTGGTATAGCCGGATCATATGGTGGATCCATTCCTAGTTTTCTGAGGAATCTCCACATTGATTTCCATAGTGGTTGAACTAGTTTGCAATCCCACCAACAGGGTAGAAGAGTCCCAATTTCCCCACATCCTCGCCAACATTTGTTGTTGTTTGACTTCTTAATGATTGCCATTCTAATTGGGGTCAGATGAAATCTTAGAGTAGTTTTGATTTGCATCTCCCTGAATGCTAATGATGTTGAACATTTTTTCATGTATCTATTGGCCATTTGTATGTCTTCTTTCGTGAAGTGTCTATTCACTTCAGTTGCCCATTTCTTGATAGGATTATTTGTTTTCTTAGTGTAAAGTCTTTTAAGTTCTTTGTATATCCTAGATATTGGACCTCTGTCAGAGGGATAGCTTGCAAAGATCTTCTCCCATTCCGTAGGCTTTCTCTTTAGGCTCTTGATGATTTCCTTTGATGAGCAGAAGCTTTGTAGTTTAATACTATCCCACTTATTAATTCTTGTTTTAATTTCCTGTGCTTTGGAGGTCTTGTTGAGGAAGTTTCTACCTGTACCTATATATTGGAGTGTTGAACCTATGCCCTCCTCTAATAATTTCACCGTCTCTGGTCTAACTCCTAGGTCTTTGATCCATCTCGAGTTGACTCTTGTGCAGGGTGAGAGATAAGGATTTAGTTCCATTTTTCTACAGGTAGATAACCAGTTTTCCCAGCACCATTTGTTGATAAGACTGTCCTTTCTCCAACGTATGTGTTTGGCACTTTTGTCGAAAATCAGTTGGCTATAAGTTTGTGGACTTGTTTCTTATAAAGGAATATAGCAGCACAGATTACAGAGAGGTCAAATAATTTGAATATTTTAACTTCATAATTGCTCAGCAAGATATATGTGACCTGAGGGCATTTGGAGGAAGTTTGATGCCTGCAATGTTTTGAAATGATAAGTACTGCCAACTACTCTAAAGGGGATATATTCAGCCCTTAGACCATGTAGGTGACCCCACTCATGACATATTGAAACACCTTATAGGATGTAAACTTTTGGGGGAAGAAGCAATCTATAACTGATATATTGGTGTAAAGGGAAGGTAAGATCATATTACAATTTTCTTTTGTGTGTGTGGGTGGGGGGGATCGAACCCAGGGTCATTCTACCAATGAGCTACATCCCCAGCCATTTTTTACATTAAAAAGAATTGAAACAGGGTCATGCTAAGGTCCAATGTGTTGGCCTCAAACCTGTGATCCTCCAGTCTCCGCCTCACAAAGTACTGGGATTACAGGCATGTTTCTCTGCACCCAGCTGAAATTGCAATTTTCTACAGGTGAGATGGAGTCTTAATTATTGTGGTCTTGTCATTTAACTACAGTGGTTGAAGTGACACTCTTTTGGTGGGTGTGATTTAAACTTGCTCTTACCAATAGGTCAAAAACTCATGTGTTCTGGAGCAGGGTGTAAATTAAAACAGGACTTTAGTTTTCCAAATCTTTTGAGGTCATGTGGGTTGCTGGATAAGATCTTTCCAACTTCACTAAATGCAGAAAGAATGTGAAAAGAAGTGGGAAAGAACCATTACTTTCTAAGTTTAAGCCTTAATTCTCCGCATGTTTCCTCTCCTTTTTAAAAAAAATTTTTCTTTCTTTTTTTTTTTTTTTTTGCGGTACCGGGGATTGAACCCAGGGGCGTTCTACCTCCGCGCTACATCCCCGGCCCTATTTTTTATACTTTATTTTGAAACCAGGTCTCACGAAGTTGCGGAGGGCCTCACTAAGTAGAGAGAGAGAGAGACAGAGAGACAGGGAGAGAGAGAGAGAGAGAGAGAGAGAGCTGAGGCTGGCAGCGAACCCGGATCCTCCGGTCTCTCTGTCTCACAAAGTACTGGGATTACAAGCATGCGCCAGCACGCCCGGCTTTTCCTCTCCTTTTTTAAAGGGTTAATTATAAGTATTTCAAGGATTTTTTTTTTTTTACTGTATGTGTGTCTATGTAAGATGAAGTTCGAAATGCTAAGCTCTCTGAGCAGTCTCAAATTATTGTGGCTGTATTTCACACCAGTACATCTCGCACAGAGGAGAAAAATATTGAAAGTACCACTCAGGTCTCTTTATTCACCACAAGGTGAAAAGTTGAATTATCCCCATGGTGATAGTAATCTGAACTAACACACCACTTACAAAGTATATGTTCTGGCTTGCTATGCGGGGAGCAGTTATATCCTAAGCTTGGCTATGGGGGTTACCTGCTATCACTCTTTCAATCCCAAGCTAGAAAGGGAATCAGACTAAAACTTATTTGGTTCCACTGTAATCCACTGGACAGGCTCATAGGTTATAAGTATAATTTATCAAAAATCATGTTTTCTTGGTAATGTCCTATAATTTTATCAATACCTAGTCATTGAATCTTCTGCCTACCTAGTTAATTATTTGTTTTCCCATTAGACCATGAAGTATGATTTGGGTTCAAGGATGAGCAAGAATGATGATTTGGGCTGAGTTCAAGAACTTCTTTTTCTTAAGTGTCTTTACCAAAATAAGGACAGATGCAGGCGGTTTGTTGTTATTCCCAATCCTACCTGTGTTTACCATGGAGATATACTTGAGGTTAGATCTTGGCTGTGTGGATGGATTGAGGTGTCGGCCAGGTCAGAGAAGCATTGACTACTATATACCCACAGCCATATTTTCTTCCAGAAATCACTTAACCAATCACATAAGGCAATAATTCTACTCTGAACTAATATAGATTCTTGGCCTTGAAAGTCTTTTTTTTGTGCTGGGACTGGGGTAAATGCCCCTTAACCACAGCTGTATTTGAAATTCCAGGACTTTTTCATGTATGTCCACTTGTACACTTTCCCTGGGCTGACCCAGACATGGCATGTTATGATCAAAGACAATAGACAAGCAGTGGTCCCATGGAGGAGCTCAGTTCGGCTCCTCTAAGCTACGTATGCCCCACTCCACCATCCATCTTCATATTCAGTGCTTGAGGACGTGAAAGAGGTTTCCTCTATGAAGATGACATTAGCTTCTCTCTTCATTAATTAGTTTCTCTCTTCTCTCTTCTTGGTGCTTCTCTGTATAAACATGTAGCTCACCTCCATGCAGAAGTAGACTGGCTTTCCACTGGGCATGGGAGACATCTTGGTCACCTGTTCAAATTCCTCTTGGCTCCACCCAGTGCTATGGAGGCTGGATCATCTTCAGGTAGCTGCCAATGCCCAGTACCTAACTTTGGTCCTGTGCCAAGGATTTCTCATTGTTTACTTACTTTATTATTATTATTTATTTTTGATTTGAGGTTCCTTTTACTATGCAGCATAGAAATTGCAAAAATGGGTCTAGCATTTCTATATGTTTAATCCAGAAATGCAGGGAGTTCTTGGCTCCCTCCTCCTCCTCCTCCTCCTCCTCCTCCTC
>PVJS01055323.1:0-12686 GCA_004027185.1 Glis glis
CTTTATTTTGAAACTGGGTCTCATGAAGTTGCAGAGGGCCTCACTAAGAAGAGAGAGAGAGAGAGAGAGAGAGAGTCCGGGAGAGAGAGCAAGAGAGCTGAGGCTGGCCGCGAACCCGGATCCTCCGGTCTCCGCCTCCCAAAGTACTGGGATTACAAGCGTGCACCACCACGCCCGGCTTGAAATCTTTTTAATATTTCCAAATGTAAGAAAATGTTAGATTGGTTTTGCAAATTTGTACTTGTCTTTATGTAATACTTTTTAGAATTCTTAGCCACAATTTTCTAATAATGACAGTTTTGCTTTTTCTTTGATAGAAAGTGGAGCTGTTCCGAAAAGAAAAGATCCCTTAACACATGCTAGTAATTCACTGCCTCGTTCAAAAACAGTTATGAAAACTGGATCCACAGGTCTTTCAGGTCACCACAGAGCACCCAGTTGTAGTGGTTTGTCCATGGTTTCCGGAGCACGACAGGGGCCTGGTCCTGCAGCTGCCACTCATAAGGTATTCTAGGACAGTGACTTTAATTATGGTGCTTTTGCAAATGAAAATTTATGTTATGCTTAAGTTTATTGCAAGTACTTTATAATACTTTAGATAAATGATAAGTTTCCACAAAATTAAACATATTTTTTTTTTAATTTACAAGAGCATCTTGTGTGTGTGTGTGTATGGGGGGGTTGGGATTGAAACCAGGGGCATTCTACCTCTGCGTACACTCCAGCCCCTTTAATTTTTTATTTATTTATTTTTATTTTTTGGTGCTGGGGGTTGAACCCAGGGGCATTCTACCTCCGATCTACACCCCTGACCCTATTTTTTCATTTTTTATTTTGAAATAGGGTCTCACTAAGTTGTTGAGGCTGGCCACGAACCTGCGATCCTCCTGTCTCAACCTCCCAAGTACTGGGATTACAAGCGTGTGCCACCACACCTGGCTTAATTTTTTATTTTGAAACACGGTCTTGCTAAGTTACCACACATTGGCCTCAAAACTGTGATCATCCTATCTCAGGCTCCCAAGTACCGGGATGACAGGTGTGCACCACTGTGCCTGGTAGCATCTTGCTATTAAAAAGCAAATATTTTTATTTATTTTTATTTTTATTTATTTATTTATTTATTTATTTATTTATTTATTTATTTTTTGCGGTACCGGGGATTGAACGCAGGGGCGTTCTACCTCCGCGCTATGCCCCCAGCCCTATTTTTTATACTTTATTTTGAGACCGGGTCTCACAAAGTTGCGGAGGGCCTCACTAAGTAGAGAGAGAGAGAGACAGGCAGAGATAGAGAGAGAGAGAGAGAGAGAGCGAGAGGGAGAGGGAGAGACAGGGAGGGAGGGAAGGAGAGAGAACGCTCGCACGCTCATGCGCAAGCTGAGGCTGGCCACGAACCCGGATCCTCCGGTCTACGCCTCCCAAAGTATTGGGATTACAAGCGTGCGCTACCACGCCCGGCCATATTTTTATTTTTTTAATTTAATTTAATTTAATTTAATTAATTTATTTATTTTTGCGGTACCGGGGATTGAACGCAGGGGCGTTCTACCTCCGCACTACGCCCCCTGCCCTATTTTTTATACTTTATTTTAAAACCGGGTCTCACGAAGTTGCAGAGGGCCTCACTAAGTAGAGAGAGCAAGAGAGAGCGAGAAAGAGCGAGAGCTGAGGCTGGCTGCGAACCCGGATCCTCCGGTCTCCGCCTCCCAAGTACTGGGATTACAAGCGTGCGCCACCATGCCCGGCAAAAAAAAAAAAGCAAATATTTTTAAACTCCTTTTGGATTTAATTAGGCATTTTCTGTTAAATTCACTTATCCAGACTGTTTATTATAATGCTGTATATATATGTGTGTGTGTCTACATATATAGACACACGTATATGTATAATTTTAAATTCATTTTTAAAATTATTTCAAGCTGGGCGTGGTGATACACACTTGTAATTTCAGTACTTGGGAGGCTGAGACAGGAGGATCACAGGTTTGTGGCCAGCCTCATTTACTTAGTGAGGCCTTCTGCAACGTAGTGAAACCCTCTTTCAAAATAAAGAATAAGCTGGGCGTGGTGGCGCACGCTTGTAATCCCAGCACTTTGGGAGGCGGAGACCGGAGGATCCGGGTTCGCGGCCAGCCTCAGCTCTCTCTCTCTCTCTCTCTCTCTCTCCCCCCATCTCTACTTAGTGAGGCCCTCCGCAACTTCGTGAGACCCGGTTTCAAAACAAAGTATAAAAAATAGGGCCAGGGACGTAGCGTGGAGGTAGAACGCCCCTGGGTTCAATCCCCGGTACCACAAAAAAAAAAAACAACAAAAAACAAAAATAAAGAATAAAAAAATAGGTCTGGGGTGTAGCTCAGAGGTAAAATGCCCCTGGGTTCAATCCCCAGTTCTGCCAAAAAAAAATAAATAAAATAAAAGTATTTCAAGTTTTTGTTTGTTTATTTTTGGTAGTGCTGGAGATTGAACCCAGGGGCTCTCTACCACTGAGCTATACCCCCAGGAGGATTGCAAGTTTGAGGCCAGCCTCAGCAACTTAGCAAGGCCTTGTTATAAAATATAAATAAAAAGGGCTTGAGGTGTAGCTCAGTGGTAGTGAGCCTTTGAGTTCAGTCACCAGTATCTCACACACATACGCAAGAAAAAGTCTAAATGATAGATTGAGTTTTCACAGTAAAATTTTATATCCTTCCAGGGTACTCCAAAAACAAATAGAACAAATAAGCCTTCTACCCCTACAACTGCTGCTCGTAAAAAAAAAGACTTGAAGAATTTTAGGAATGTGGACAGCAACCTTGCTAATCTTATAATGAATGAAATTGTGGACAAGTAAGTCTTATTATCTGAAATATTTTACACTTTCTATATTTGAATGTTATATATAAAATCTGTCACAAGTGATTTATATATTAAGTTTTTACAGTAGTATAAATAGATAAATGTAGGAAATCATTTTTGCAAATTTAATTGTGAAAAAAATGACTCCATAGAGCTTGTACTTAATATTGTAATAACCGTATTTTTGTTGTGGAATTAACTGAGTTTTTGTTTCTTAGTGGAACAGCTGTTAAATTTGATGATATAGCTGGTCAAGAGTTGGCAAAACAAGCATTGCAAGAAATTGTTATTCTTCCTTCTCTGAGACCAGAGGTAAAGACTTTATATTGTCATTTTCCTCTAATACTTATATACTTCTAATTACTGAATCTGATAGGTAGTAAATGTTAGAGCTGTGCTAGAATGTTTAGTTCATATAATGTAATGGTTGATTTCGTGTTTTTTTTTGTGGTATTAGAGATTGAACCCAGGGGCATTCTACCTCCGAGCTACACCCCAAGCCCTACTTTTTATTCTTTATTTTGAAACAGGGTCTCACTAAGTTGTGGAGGGCCTCACTAAGTAGCTGAGGCTGGCCATGAACCTGCGATCCTCCTGTCTCAGCCTCCCAAGTACTGGGATTACAAGCATGCACCACCATGCCTGGCTTAATGTACTTTTAAATGAATGTGTAGGCTGCATGGTGGCTGTCACATGCCTGTAATCCCAGTTCTTGGGAGGCTGAGACAGGAGGATTACAGGTTTGAGGACAGCCTCAGCAAGTAGTGAGACTCAACACCTTGCGAGACCTTGTTTCAAAATAAAAATTAAAAAATAGCCTAGGGGTACAGCTCAGAGGTAGAATGCCTCTGGATTCAATCTCCAGTACCAAAATAAATAAATAAATAAATGAATGTGCAGGCTGAGCATAGTGGCACATGTGTATTATCTCAGTTCTTGGGTGGCTGAGACATGAAGATCAGGCTCAGTGCTTAGTACCATAGCGATACCCTCTTTCAAAATGAAAAATAGAGATGGGGGGTGTAGCTCAGAAGTAGAATGTCTCTGGGTTCAATTACAAAAAAAAACCACCAAAAACCAAAAAAACTCTGCTAAATAATTTTCTATACTTTATCAGTTTCCCATCTTACAAAAATTTATTTTGCCCTGTGTCCCTCCTTCCCTCCCTCCTTTCCTTTTTAGTGGTATTGGAGATTGAACCCAGAAGCATTCTACCTCTGAGCTACACCCCAAGCCCTATTTTATTTTTATTTGGAAACAAGGTCTCACTAAGTTGTGGAGGGCCTTGCTAAGTTGTTGAGGCTGTCCTCGAACCTGGGATCCACCTGTCTCAGCCTCCCAAGTACTGGGATCACAGGCATGCACCACCATGCCTGCTCTCCCTCCTTCCCTTCCCTCTCTCCCAGAACCCAGGGGTGCTCTACCATGGATCTATATCTCAAAGTTCTGTTTTAATTTTATTTTGAGTCAGGGTCTTGCTTATTTTCCTCAAAGGAAGAACGACTCTGGGTTCAATCCACAGTACCATAAACAAACAGGGCAACCTATGGCCCAATCAAGTTTTTTTTTTTTTTTTGCGGTACTGAAGATTGAACCCAGGGGCATTCTAACTCTGAGTTACACCCCCAGCCCTATTTTTTATTCTTTATTTTGAAATAGGGTCTCACTAAGTTGTAGAAGGTCTCACTAAGTAGCTGAGGCTGGTCGCGAACCTGTGATCCTCCTGTCTCAGCCTCCCAAGTACTGGCATTACAGGTATGTGTCACCTCATCCAGCTTCGATTTTATTTCTTATTTGGAAACAGGGTCTCACTAGGTTGATGAGAGAATCACTACTTGCTGAGGGTGTCCTCAAACCTGCGATCCTCCTGTTTCAGCCTCCCAAGTAATGGGATTACAGGTGTGCTCTACCACGCCCAGCCGGTGTTCACTTTAAAGTTTGGGCATTTCTGTTTGAGATGCCACTGAAAAATACTGTTTTTCTAGATAACAAATAATGCTTGAAATGTCTAGAAGAAAATTGCTGCTAGAATCATAGTTGTAAACTAATGTGTATTTTTAAAGTTGTTCACAGGACTTAGAGCTCCTGCTAGAGGATTGTTACTCTTTGGTCCACCTGGAAATGGGAAGACAATGCTGGTAAGAAGTCAAGTAGTCTTTTGAGATATTAGAGATAATATGATAAAAAGGAACTTTACATTATTCCTGAGTCTATATGACTTACTTTTTGCTATGATATACTTCTTTTGAGTTTATAAACTAATTTTCTTTCTTCATGGTACTGGGGATTAAGCCAAGGGGGCATTCTACCTCTGAACTACACCCCCAGCCCTTTTTATTTTTTGTTTTGAAACAGTCTCACTAAGTTGCTGAGGCTGGCCTTGAACCTGTGATCCTCCTCTCTCAGCCTCCTAAATACTGGGATTATAGGCATACACCACCATGCGTGGCGCTAAATTTCTTTTTCTTTTTTTGTGGCACTGGGGATTGAACCCAGGGTCCTTCTACCTCCAAGCTATACCCGCAACCCTATTTTATTTTTATTTGGAAACAGAATCTTGCTAGGTTGATGAGAGTCTCACTACTTGTGAGGCTGCCCTCGAACCTGCTAACTTCCTGTCTCAGCCTCCCAAGTACTAGGATTACAAGTGTGCACCACCACTGGCTAAAATAATTTTCAATGTAGAAATAAATGGAAAATTGTGTTATCCTCAATGTGGTGTTTTATAAGAGCTTACCTTACTATATTATCTTTCTGACCCTAAATTTTTACCATCTTTTTTGGGGGGGGCATTCTACCTCCGAGCTACACTCCCAGCCCTTTTTTATTTTATTTATTTATTTATTTATTTATTTATTTATTTATTTGCAGTACTGGGGATTGAGCCTAGGGACATTCTACCTCCGAGCTACACCCTCAGCCCCATTTTTTATTCTTTATTTTGAAACAGGGTCTCACTAAGTTGCAGAGGCCTCACTAAGTAGCTGAGGCTGGCTGCAAACCTGCGATCCTCCTGTCTCAGCTTCCCAAGTACTGGGATTACAAGCATGCACCACCACGCCTGGCTTTTTATTTATTTATTTATTTATTTATTTATTTATTTATTTTGCGGTATCGGGATTGAACCCAGGGGCCTTCTACCTCCGCGCCACACCCCCAGGCCTATTTTTTTATACTTTATTTTGAAACTGGGTCTCATGAAGTTGCGGAGGGCCTCACTAAGTAGAGAGAGAGAAAGACGGAGAGAGAGAGAGAGAAAGAACGAGCTGAGGCTGGCCGCGAACCCGGATCCTCCGGTCTCCGCCTCCCAAAGTACTGGGATTACAAGCGTGCGCCACCACGCCCGGCCGGCCCTGTTTTTTATACTTTAATTTGAAACCGGGTCTCACAAAGTTGCAGAGGGCCTCACTAAATAGAGAGAGAGACACACAGAGAGAGAGAGAGAGAGAGAGAGAGAAAGAGACAGGGAGAGAGAAAGAGAGAGAGAGCTGAGGCTGGCCGTGAACCCAGATCCTCCGGTCTCCACCTCCCAAAGTACTGGGATTACAAGCGTGCACCACCACGCCCGGCTTATTCTTTATCTTGAAACAGGGTCTCACTAAGTTGCAGAGGGCCTCACTAAGTAGCCGAGGCTGGCCGCAAATCCGGATTCTCCTGTCTCAGCCTCGCAAGTACTGGGATTACAAGCGTGCGCCACCATGCCTGGCTTTATTTTTATTTTGAAACAGAGTCTCACTAAGTTGATGAGAGTCTCACTGCTTGCTAAGGCTCTTTGAACCTGCGATCCTCCTGTTTCAGCCTCCCAAGTACTCAGATTACAAGTGTGCACCATCACGCCTGGCTTCCTGTTTTATTTTTATTTTCAAACAGAGTCTCACTAAGTTGATGAGAGTCTCACTGCTTGCTAAGGCTCTTTGAACCTGTGATCCTCCTGTCTCAGCCTCCCAAGTACTGGCATTACAGGCTTGTGCCACCATGCCCGGCTCTTTTTATCATCGTAACAGTTTTAGATAAATAATCAGTATGTTGGGTTTTTTTGTTTTTCTTTTCAGTATCCTTTAACCAAAAGTTTTTACCAGGATCTGAATACCTCTTTCCTCTGCATCACTTTCTAGATGGAAAAACAATTAGGGAAAGAGTACCTTTTCCTTCAGCTGTTTATCTTTCTTTTTCAGTTATCTTTCCATACCTAAAAAGAGAATAGCAATCTTCCACCTCTTCTATCCATTCCTTTTAGAAAACAAGAGTGGAAAGAGGCATAGCTTCCTAGAACCTTTTTTCATAGCTGAAATGGAATCTTATTTATTGCTATATCTTGTAAATTGTGTCATATTTTTCAGAGAATTTCTGATTTTCAGAGAATCAGTTCTAGAACTTAAATTGATCTAATATGGCTATCTTTTTGTTATTTATTGTGGTATTGGGGATTGAAGCCAGGGGGTTCTACCACTGAGCCAAATCCCCAACTCTATTTTATTTGTTGTTTTGAAATAGTCTCACTAAGCTGGGCGTGGTAGCTCACGCTTGTAATCCCAGTACTTGGGAGGCTGAGACAGGAGGATCGCAGGTTCACAGCCAGCCTCAGGTACTTATTGAGGCCCTCCTCAACTTAGTGAGACCCTGTTTCAAAATAAAGAATAAAAAGTAGGGCTGGGGTGGAGCTCAGAGGTAGAATGCCCCTGGACTCAATCCCCAGTACTGAAAAAAGTCGCACTAAGTTACTGCTTGCTGGTTTCGAACCTGCAGTACTCTTGTCTCAGTACTGGGGTTATAGGCATATGCAGGCCTTGATCAAATGTGGCAATCCTTAAAGCAAGATTCTGAACTAATGTATGTGTTCTTCTGATTTTAAGGCTAAAGCAGTAGCTGCAGAATCGAATGCAACCTTTTTTAATATAAGTGCTGCAAGTTTAACTTCAAAATATGTGAGTATTCTTTTTCCATTATTGTCATTTTCTAATTTATTGTGTAAAGGTTACTATGTTAACTATAAATATTAATAATATTTCACAAAAATAGTTTTCTATCTTATTTTTACTTATTTATTTTTTGATGCTGGGTATTGAAATCAGGGGCATTCTCCCTCTCAGCTATAGCTGCAGCCCTATTTTATTTTAATTCATTCATTCATTCATTCATTCATTCATTTATTGCAGAACTGGAGATTGAACCCAGGGGCATTCTACCTCTGAGCTATACCTTCAGCCCTATTTCTTATTTTTTATTTATTTATTTGCAGTACTGGGGATTGAACCCAGGGCCATTCTACTTCTGAGCTATATCCCCAGCCCAATTTTTTATTCTTCATTTTAAAACAGGATCTCACTAAGTTGTGGAGGGCCTCACTAAGTAGCTGAGGCTAGCCGCAAACACAGATCCTCCAGTTTCAGCCTCCCAAGTACTGGGATTACAAGCTTGCACCACCACACTTGGCTTTATTTTTTATTTAGAAACAGGGCCTCACTAAGTAGCTGAGGCTGGCCATGGACCTGCAATCGTCCTGTCTTAGCCTCCCAAGTACTAGGATTACAAGTGTGTGCCACCACATCTGGCAACATTTCTTTGTTTCTTTTTTTTTTTTTTTTTTTTTGGCAGTACTGGGGATTGAACTCAGGGGCATTCTACCTCCAGGCTACATCCCCAGTCTTACTTTTTATTCTTTATTTTGAAACAGGGTCTCCCTAAGTCGTGGAGGCCTCACTAAATAGCTGAGGCTGGCCACGAACCTGGATCCTCTGATCTCAGCCTCCCAAGTGCTGGGATTACAAGCACGCTAACATTTCATTTTTAAAAGTACTTTACAGGTGGTGTGAAATCACAATTAGATAGTCTATTATCTTGTTTGTTTCTTTGATGCTGGGGATTGAACTCAGTGGCATTGTACCTTTGAGCCACACTCCCAGTCTTATTTAATTTTTTATATTTTATTTTGAAATGCGGTCTCGCTAAATGGCTGCAGCTGGCCTCAAACCTGGTATAGTCCTGTCTCAGCCTCCCTAGTACTGGGATTATAGGCATGTACCACCACGTCTGACTCTTATTTTATTTTATTTATTTATTTTTTTGCTGTACTGGGGATTGAACCCAGGGGCATTCTACCTCCAAGCTACACCCCTAGCCCTACTTTTTTTTTTATTCTTTATTTTGAAACAGGGTCTCACTAAGTTGCAGAGGGCCTCACTAAGTAGCTGAGGCTGGCCGCGAACCTGCGATCCTCCTGTCTCAGCCTCCCAAGTACTGGGATTACAAGCGTGCACCACCATGTCCGGCCTTATTTTTAATTTTTGATGGTACTAGGGATTGAACCTAAGTGTGCTGAACTACATCCCTAGTCCTTTTTATTTTTTAATTTTGGAAACAGGATCTCACTGAGTTGTTGAGGCTCGCCTCAAACTTTTCGATCCTCCTGTCTCAGCCTTCCAAGTACTGGGATTACAGTCCTGCACCACCATGCGAAGCTCTAAATAGTTTATTTAGTAAAAATTTAAGGGAGCCGGGCGTGGTGGCGCACGCTTGTAATCCCAGTACTTGGGAGGCGGAGACCGGAGGATCTGGGTTCGCGGCCAGCCTCAGCTACTTAGTGAGGTCCTCCGCAACTTTGTGAGACCTGGTTTCAAAATAAAGGATAAAAAATAGGGCCGGGGGTGTAGCTCGGAGGTAGAACGCCCCTGGGTTCAATCCCCATTACCGCAAAAAAAAAAAAAATAAAATTTAAGGGACAGTTCAGTAACACACACTTACTACTACAAATTCCTTATGTCAAATATTTGTTTGATGCAAAGAAGAGAAATTAAATTCCTAGGTTCTAGTCTGTTGATCATAAAGTTTTAGAGATGGAATAATGTTGGATTTTATGTGTTTAACAATACATGATGCCTTTTTTAGGTGGGAGAAGGTGAGAAATTGGTGAGAGCTCTTTTTGCTGTGGCTCGAGAACTTCAACCTTCTATAATTTTTATAGGTAAGAACATGTTTTCCAACTAAATTAGTTGACTACTTGTAAAATTCCTCTTTCCAAATATGAGTGATATGATAGGAAAGATTATCCAAAATGGAAAATTTTAAAGACGGGCAGTGATACATGCCTAACCGCAGTACTTGGGAGGCTGAGACAGGAGAATTGCATGTTCAACGCCAGCCTCAGCAACATAGCAAAACCTTGTTTCAAAGTAAAAAATAAAAAGCCTGGGGTGTAGCTCAGAGGTAGACTGCCCCTGGGTTCAATCCCCAGTACCAAGAAAATAGAAGAAGAAAAAGGGCTAGGGGTATAGGCTAGAGGTATAATGCCCCTTGGTTCAATTCCCAGTACCAAAAAATAGAAGGTGAGATAAAGAGTATCTAATAAATTCAGTAGGACCCACTGTGTTAATTTAATTAGTATACTAGAGGAACCTTAGATAACTCACATATATTGGCCTTTAGTAAAAGTCCTCACATTTCTTCTAGATGAAGTTGATAGCCTTTTGTGTGAAAGAAGAGAGGGGGAGCACGATGCCAGTAGACGCCTGAAGACGGAGTTTCTAATAGAATTTGATGGGGTAAGTACTCCTTATGATATTTTTAATGTGGTCATTTAGTATATATATCTTCGTATTAAATGAAACATTTTAGAAATACATGCATCTTTTCTTTTTTATTACTTTATCTAAAAGTACTGAAAACCTGTTTTTGACTTGTAGGTACAGTCTGCTGGAGATGACAGAGTTCTTGTAATGGGTGCCACCAACAGGCCACAGGAGCTCGATGAGGCTGTTCTCAGGTAGGGAGATTTATGTGGGAACACATTCGTTTATGACAGATAGATTCACTCAGGTATTCATCTCATGTATGTCTTATTTCCTTACTTTTTTTTTTTTTGGTGCTGGGGATTGAACCCAGGGGCACTCTACCTCCGAGCTACACCCCTAGCCCTATTTTATTTTTTGTTTTGAAACAGGGTCTCACTAGGCTGATGAGAAAGTCTCACTACTTGCTGAGGCTGGCTTCAAACCTGCAGTCCTCCTATCTCAGCCTCCCAAGTACTGGGATTACAGGTGTGTGCCACCACACCCGGCTTCAATTTTAAGACTAAATTATTTTCTTCCCTATGCTCTCCTCTGGGCACTTGTTACCAATTTACATGGATTTTGAGATCAGGTACAGTATAATATCAGGAAAACTAGTCATCACTTTATGGTTTTAGGTGTGCATTAAATTACCTTTAAACTCAAAACTGATTCATAGCCTTTTATTGAGCTTCATGAGAAGCTGAACAAAGCAGGATTCATGAGAACTGTCTTTTGTTCTTGTGTGAGCAAATTCAGTCCCTTCCAACTGGAAGACAGTTTGACTCAGCATAAAATTCTTGGACCTCCATTTCTTTTCCCAAGGAATTTACATTTTTCTAGGATTGTTTGTCACAGGATAGAAGTCTGGATCCATACTCATTTTTTTTCACATTTATAGATTAACTTTATTTGTTTTCCTTTTTACTGGATAGAATTTTTAACCATTGAGATCTAGTTATTTGAAAAATAATATTGATTGATTTCTGTTAATTTTTTGTAGGATTTGTGGTACTTTTTTTTTGTTGTACTAGGGATTGATCCCAATGGGGCATTCTACCTCCCAGCTACACCCCTAGCCTTTTTTTTTTTTTTGCGGTACCAGGGATTGAACCCAGGGGCGTTTTACCTCCGAGCTACACACCCAGCCCTATTTTTTATACTTCATTGTGAAACCGGGTCTCACGAAGTTATGGAGGGCCTCCCTAAGTAGCTGAGGCTGGCCGCGAACCCAGATCCTCCGGTCTCCGCCTCCCAAGTACTGGGATTACAAGCGTGCGCCACCATGCCCGGCCCCTAGCCTTTTTTATGTTTTATTTTGAAACAGGGTTCTATTAGGTTGCTGAGAGTCTCACCAAATTGCTAAGGCAGGCCTCAAACCTGTAATCCTACTGTCTCTCAGCATCCCAAGAACTGAGATTACAGGCATCAGCCACCAGGCCCAGCTTTGTATCATTCTTTATCAGAGTCATTTTTGCCATCAGAGGCAGCCCTTCATATACTTCAGTTCCATAAATATAACCTAGTTTGATGATGTTTTCATTCTTGTTTCTGTAATCTTTGCTGATTTTAGTTGTTTTTAGATTGTAAAAGACAACACTACTCTTTATTTTATTTTATATTTTTGTGGTGGTAGGGATTGAACCCAGAGGCATTCTACCTCTTAGCTATACCCCAGCTCTATTTTTTTTTTATGTTTGTATTTGGAAACCAGGTATTGCTAAGTAGCTGAGAGCCTTGCTAAGTTGCTGAGGGCGACTTAGAACCTGCCATCCTCCTATCTCGGGCTCCCAAGTAGTGGGATTACAAGCATGGACCACCACATCTGGCTCTTGACTAGAGAGTTTTTTTTTTTTTTTTGCGTTACTGGGGATTGAACCCAGGGGCAGTCTACCTCTGAGTTACACCCCCAGCCCTCTTTTTAATTTTGAAACAGGGTCTCACTAAGTTGTGGAGGGCCTTACTAAGTAGCTGAGGCTGGCCACGAACCCAGATCCTCTGGTCTCAGCCTCCCAAGTACTGGGATTACAAACGTGTACCACCACCACGCCCGGCTAACTAGAGAGTTTTTTTGTTGTTGTTTTTTTTTTTGCGGTACCGGGGATTGAACGCAGGGGCGTTCTACCTCCGCGCTACAGCCCCGGCCCTATTTTTTTATACTTTATTTTGAAACCGGGTCTCACGAAGTTGCGGAGGGCCTCACTAGGTGGAGAGAGAGAGAGAGAGCTGAGGTTGGCCGCAAACCTGGATCCTCCGGTCTCCGCCTCCCAAAGTACTGGGATTACAAGTGTGCGCCACCACGCCC
>PVJS01055324.1:0-12685 GCA_004027185.1 Glis glis
AAAAAAAAAAAAAAAAAAAAAAAAAGAAATAGACTTGTATAAAAAGTATTTCTGTACTGTTGGCTCTGCCACTTTTGCATGTTTGTTCAATGCCTTTGAATTTTTGAAGACTCTCTTTTCTAGTTTGTTGTGTCTATCATGACAGAGGATCTTGAATAAGATTGATTCCCTTCTCTCTAAACACGTAGTTTTTCATCTTTCATAGTCTATTTCTAAACCTAAACCCTAAAACCTTACTTCTGTCCATACTATGAAATCTCGCCCTATAATTCTAAAGTACATTTACTTTTTATCACTTTCCTATAGCTTCTTTTATGTTCTTTTATATTAATTTGCTCTATAATTATAGCATCTTATTCTATATTTATAATTGTCTCGTGATCTGGTACTGTATATAGTATAGCCAAATATATGTATATATGAATATAAAAATACTGTTTTGCCCATTAATTGCCATGTATGTCTTTTCAAATAAGTGGCATGTTCTTTGTTAACTGGAGCAGTTTATATACTGATTTTGTAATCTTTAGAAAACAAATCTGCATACTATTAGGTATGTAGACTTAGAAATCTGTTGCCGTAATTAAAATAATTGTGCAGAGTAAAAAGATAGATAAATCCTTAGCAGCGAGTTTTTAGTAAAGTAGATGAATTTCTCTACATAGAATGCTGACTATTTTGGCTGCGCAGAGTTGATGCTTTGGTTTCTCTATCACATGTAAGTATTATTGATGGATTTCTGCTGTGGTCTACTTGCAGCATTCTCTGTACCCACCTAATTCCAGAATCACTTTTTTTGGGGGGGGATTACTGGGGGTTGAACTCAGGGGCATTCTGCCTCTGAGCTACACCCCCAGCCCCTTCTTTATTTTGAAACAGGGTCTCACTAAGTTGCTAAGGCTAGCCTCGAACCTGTGTTTCTCCTCTCTCAGCTTTCCAGGTACTAGGATTTACAGGCATGTGCCACCACACCTGGCTCCAATATCACTTTAATTCATACTTGAATTTGTATAAATTTTTACTCATACTTTAATTTTATATTTCCTCAACTTGGATAAAATATCTACAGACCCCTTCTTTTGTATGATTAAAGACATTCATGGTTTTTGCCTTTCATCACCATGCTGGTTAAGTTCTATGTTTTCATTATCAAGGTTGACAATGCATATATCTGGTTGATGAGGTTTTCTTCAGTGACTTGTATGTAGATTGATTCTAGAAGTTGAAATACAGCGACAGTGTTCACCTTATGAATATGAATGAATATGTGCTTTCCTTCCTTCATTCATTCATTCATTCTTTTTTTTTTTTTTTGCGGTACTGGAGATTGAACCCAGGGGCAGTCTACACCCCCAGCCCTATTTTTCATTCTTTATTTTGAAACAGTCTCACTAAGTTGTCGAGGGCCTCACTAAGCAGCTGAGCTAGCCACAAACCTGCGATGCTCCTGTCTCAGCCTCCCAAGTACTGGGATTACAAGCGTGCACTACCACGCCTGGCTTCTAAAATTTTATTTCTTTCTCCACTAACTAATATTATTATCTCTGGGCCACTCAAAAGGGATCATTCCTAGCTGTGCTGATGGAGAGAGAGGGAGAGGGAGAGGGAGAGGGAGAGAGAGAGAGAGAGAGAGAGAGTGAGAGAGAGAGAGAGAGAGAGAGAGAGAGAGAGTGTGTGTGTGTGTGTGTGTGTGTGTGTGTGTGTGTGTGTTTTGCTGGAGATTAGTGAGCTACACCCTCAGCCCTTTTTCTTTCTCTCTTTTCTTTTCCTTTCTACCTTTCTCTTCTCTCCCCTCCCTGTTCCCTCCCTGTTCCCTCCCTCCCATCCATCCATCCATACTGGGGATTGACTGTAGCTGAACCTGCGATCCTCCTGTCTCAGCCTTCTAAGTACTGGCATTACAGGCGTGTACCATCACTCCTGGCTTTTTATTTTATTTTATTTTTAGTCATGGGCTCACTAGGTTGCCCAGGCTAGCCTCAAACTTGCTATCCTCCTGCGTTAACCTCCCAGATATCTGGGATTACAGGTTTGTACCGCCGCTCCTGACCAGATGGTTTCTTTTTAAAATACCACTTACTGCTTTTATCATGTCCTCAAGTTTTTCCAAGTTCTCCTACTATCTAATCTATTACCATTTCTTCTCCCAGAAAATTTTATTCCTAGAGTCCTCTTTCTTTTGAACCTGCTTCATTCATACTGTCTTGTGGTGGGTAGGGGAATGACTGAGGATTGAACCCACTTCCAAACTACATCCTCAGCACCCCCCCCCTTTTTATTTTGAAACAGGGTCTAGCTAGGTTGCTGAGAATTTCATTATGTTACTGAGGCTGTCCTTGAACCTGCGATCCTCCTATCTCAGCCTCTTTATCTTGGGACTTCTTTTTGTTGCTTTTCTGCGATGACTCCATTAATTGTTGGATACCATGTCTTCCTATTTCTGTGTTTTGCTGAAATACATCTTCAAGTAGCATCCTAAGAAAGGTTATGTGGGAGAGCAACTTTGTCTCTGCATGTCTGAAAATCTCTTTATTTTACTTTCCTTCTTGTTTGGCAATTTAATGAAGAGATTGAGTTTCAAGGGTATTTGACAGCTATTTCTGTTGTAATTTCATTTGTACTTCACTAGGCAATAGGTTCTTCTACATTGCTCCACCAGTCAACATTTTATTTTTGGGTCTACTAGAAATCTCTTGCAATCTCTCATGCACTGGTAGTCTACATACTGTTTTCATTGTTGCAGTAGTTTGATATTTCCTTACTGATAATATGAAGGTGTTTGGGGAATAAAATGATTCTATTTAATCTGTCATCACCCTCCCCAGTTTATTTTTCAGTTTGAAATTGAAATGTACCTAGAAAGTAACCTGAGCATTAGATCCCTTAAAATATTTTAGTGATTTCACTATACCAGAAAGTGATTCCTGGTACATTCTGTTTTATAGATAAAAGTAGTGTGTGTGTGTGTGTGTGTGTGTGTGTGTGTGTGTGTGTGTGTGTACACGTAGCTTTCCAATGGATAATGGCATTAGCAGGGGTAAGTGACTGTCATAATGTTATGGGAGTTTTGCTTTTTTTGTTTGTTTTTCCCCTGATTACCCTAATCTAGGCTTTCTGGCTTACTGCCATTATTGAAAGAATCTTTTTGTTACATCCTAGTTTCTTATATATACACATTGCTGCCTAAGTCTTCTTGTAACAAAATGTTTAATAAATGTTATAATTCTAACTGAAAATTATTCACCTTTTTTAAAAATAAAGACTAATCCCTTTGCTTTAGCATTCAAAACTTTTGTTTGAGCTGGGCATGGTGGCACACACCTATAATCCCAGTACTTGGGAGGCTGAGACAGGAGGATCACAAGTTTGAGGACAGCCTCAGCAAGTAGTGAGACTTTAATCAACCTAGTGAGACCCTGTTTCAAAATAAAAATAAAATAGGACTGGGGGTGTAGCTCAGAGGTAGGATGCCCCCAGGTTCAATCCTCAGTACCATCAAAAAAAAAAAAAACTTTTATTTGTTTGGCCCCAGTGGTTCACAAAGCATGGTCCTGGCCCAGCAGATCCTGGGAACTTTGTTACCAATGCAAATTATTCTATCCCACCTTTCTGAATCAGAAATTATGGGGGTGGAGCCCAGAAAACTGTGCTTTGTGTGACCAGCACATGATTCTGAGGATGCATACTTTGAAGACTGCTCGTCTGGTTTGGTCTCTTCCTCTCATTTTGCAGGTGAAGAATTGAGATCTAGAAAGATTAACTAACTTGTTTTTGAAGTCAAAGAACTAAGGAGCATTTTCTTGGCAACACTAAGCATTTGATTTGACTTTTTACAAGTTGTAATTAGATAGAAGTGTGAGATGAGAAAGTTGTGAAAGGCCTTAAAGAAAATGTGGTATTTGACTGAACACTGAATGATAACATGTAAGTACAGAGAAAAAGAGATGGATGTTCTACACAGGAAGCTCTCACAGTAAATAAACGTGTAGAGATACATATATAACATGTCTTAGGAACAGACTAGGCAAACCGAACAAAAAGTAACTAGGCCTTCTTTTATAGGTGTACAGAGATAATATATGTAAAATAATTTTTATAGCTCCTGGTACATCAATAAAATGTTCACTACAAATTATTGTTGGCTAGTGTTACTGGTTGTATTGTTGATTTTATTGTTATTAGGGAGGCATTGTAGAACAGAATGGAAGACTGTGGGTTCCTGAGTCAAATCCCAGCCATATTACTTCCTGTTTGATTTCTAAAAAGTTTATCTATCCTAACCTTGGTATCCACATTTGTAAAATGGGAATAGTAATATCAACCAAATAGGTTGGTAGCAAGGATTAAATGAGAAAATGTATATTGATGCCATGCTTGCTTGATAATAAGTACTGTAATGATTGCCAACTATTGTTACATCTTGACTTGATAAGCCATTCTTATATGACTCTGAATAACTTAAGGCTCATATCAAAAATCTTATCTTTCCTTAAAGGGTAAATTAAATTTATTGTGATTGATGGAGCTGGTTAAGTAAATCATGGAACATTTATATAATTTAGCCATTGAAAACTATGTTTCTGGAAAAACTTTTTTTTGCGGTACCGGGGATTGAACTCAGGGGCGTTCTACCTCCGAGCTACACCCCCGGCCCTATTTTTTATCCTTTATTTTGAAACCGGGTCTCACGAAGTTGCCGAAGCCTCACTAATTAGCTGAGGCTGGCCGCGAACCCAGATCTCCGGTCTCAGCCTCCCAAGTACTGGGATTACAAGCGTGCGCCACCACTGGAAAAACTTATTAAGCCAGGCAATAGTGATATGTACCTATAATTCAGCTACTTGGCCAAATGAGGTAGGATGATTACATCATATTTCTTTTTTTTTGCAGTACTGGGGATTGAACTCAGGGGCATTCTACCTCTGAGCTACAACCCCAGCCCTATTTTTTATTCTTTATTTTAAAACGGTCTCGCTAAGTTGCCGAGGGCCTCACTAAGTAGCTGAGGCTGGCCGCAAACCCGGATCCTCTGGTCTCAGCCTCCCAAGTACTGGGATTACAAGCGTGCATCACCATGTCTGGCAATGTATTTATTTTCAAAGTGACAAAATCCCCTAATTCTTTATCTCTAACCCAGATGACTCCTGGAATTTGAGATCCATATGTTTAGTATTATGTTGGACATCTCCACTTGAATGTCACACAGATACCTCAAAACTCAAAATCTAGACCTTTAACTCATCTTCTTTTTCCTTCCCTCTCTCCCCCTCATCTTCCAAAGACCCTTGCCTTCGTACATGACACCATTGTCCATTGGATTGCCCAAATCAATATTATTCCTGGCTCCAACTTCTTCTCCATTCCTAACCATATCTTGTCAGTCATTACATTTTGTGAGTTTTGCTTAGTAAATATATCTTATCTATTCTTTGCTTAGTAAATATATCTCAAATCTATTTAACACCATAGTTGAAGCCATCTTCATTTCTTAGTTGTATTACTACCATAGCTCCTAACTGGTCTCCCACTACCAGTATAGTTCATTTCTGGTTGTTTTTAGGTTGTTGGGTTGATCTTCCTAAAACACAAATCAGAATATGTCATTATTTTTAAAAATCCTTCAGTGACTATCCATTGTTTTCAAGGTGAAGTCTAAATTCTTTAAGTGTTTATAGCTGCCTTTATTATTTGATTTCTGCTACTTGGTATAGACAGATGGAGCAACTGGCAGTTCCTTGGTTCTATATTGGAGGTGAGCACTTTCAGGTCTTGTCACACACTATTCCTTCTGCTTGACCAATTCTAAATTGTTGTGTAATTCTCAGCTTGGACATTATTCCAGAAAACTTCACTAATACCCCCTAATCATCTGAGATTGGATTAAGATATTCTGTGTGTTACAAAAGTACTTTCTGTTCATCCATATTAAGCTGCAATATTACTGCCTGTTCAGTTGTCTGTGTCTTTCTTAAGCTCTTGCAGGGCATATACAGTACTCTGGTTGATGTGTTTCACCCTGTACCTAATGCTGTGTATGGCACATTCATTCATTTATTAGTCATTCAGCAAATATTTGTTGAGCATGCTTTGTGCCAGGCAGTTGAGAACAAATAGGTCTAAATTTCTTCTGTTGAAATGAAACCTCTTATGAGTTTTTAGTAGTTATGATATCAAAGATTTGGCTTCTGAAGATTGTTATTAAGTAGTCAAAGTGCTTATATATTTTCTTTGAAGGAGGCCTAAATAATTCCTATAGGTTATGTAATGGTGAAAAATTAGCAGAAATGTGTGTTTGTGGCCAAGCGCTGTGGCACACTCCTGTAATCCTAGCAAATCAGGAGGTTGAGCCAGGAGGATGGCAAATTCAAGGCTAGCCTGGACAACTTAGCCAGACCCTGTCTCATATAAAAAATTTAAAAAGCTGAAAAGTAGCTCAGTGGTAGAGTGCCCCCAGGCCCAATCACCAGTACTGCAAAAAATGTGTATTTTTCTATTTAGTAACTGAATATATTAATAGAAGTATTTTATGTAGCAATATTCTGAATAACTAAACTTAAGAAAATTGGTAACTATAATTAAATTTTTAAGTTGGTAACTCTTATATAAAATACCAGAAGCATTTGATCACAGCAAGCCAAGCTTTTAATTAGTAGTTTTTAAATACTGACTACTTTTAGACCCCCTTACCTTAAAATATTTAACTTTTAAGTGAAAACTTTTAAATTAAAGAGTATTTAAATAAATAAAATAATTTTTGTCTTGATTTCAGTTTATTTATGAATTTTTTTTTAATTGGAGAAAAGCTGTGGTAGTTCCCAACTGTGTTAGAAACAGTTGTCAAGTGTGGTTCTTTGCACTGTGAAACTGGGAGCTGTTTCTAAACACACAGTTGTTATTAGCACAGATTTGCCTAAGTTTCCAATCTGATCTGTATCTATGGGTAAGTAATTTGGGAAATGTATAGTATTTGTGAGGGAAAAAAAAACCTTCTGTATATCAAATTCCATAAACTGCTTTCTAACTTTAGGTTAGTTTATAATCTAAAGTTAATAGACTTTAAACCCCAGCCAATCAGTAGTATAGTTTTTTGCAAATTTTAAAGATAGTTATAAATACATGTAAAAATCAAGATCTGCTGGCACAGAATGGAAAGACACAGAATTTTTATTCAAATCTTAATATAAAATTTCAGTGCTATTTAATACTAAAGATCTCGAAGATAACTTTTTAGTTAGAAAAGTATGTTTATTCTCCAGAAGGCTTTACTTGTCCCTGTTGTTTGTATTAATAGTGAAGATTCTGGTATTTTTAAAGGGTTTGTAGTAAAATATAGAAATTATAAAATAAACTTTGATATTATTTATGTGTATGTATATAGCATTCTTTTAAATTCCATGGTATGAACTTTTATCCTTTACATCAGGATCTGATATGTTTAATGAAAGATATATGTATATGTGAGATACATGTATGTATATGTATATATCTATTATATATCTATATCTATATACATATACACTTATCTTTATATGTATCTATATCTATATATATTGCACTTTCCAGTTATGGTGCCTACTAGCTATATATATGTGGATACTGAGCACTTGAAATATGGCTAGTCTGAATTGAAGTGTGCTGTATTAAAAATGCATATTGCTTTCAAAGATATATAAAATTTAAAACATCTCAGTAATAATTTTATACCAAGTATATGCTGAAATAATATTTAGGTATAATGGACTGATTAAAATATTAATATTAATTTCTTTTTTATTTTTCTTTGCAGTACCAGAGATTGAACCCAGGGGCGTTCCACCTCCGTGCTACACCCCAGCCCTATTTTTTTATACTTTATTTTGAAACCGGGTCTCACGAAGTTGCAGAGGGCCTCACTAGGTAGAGAGAGAGAGAGAGGGAGAGACAGGGAGAGAGAGAAAGAGCGCGAGAGAGAGCTCTGAGGCTGGCCGCGAACCCGGATCCTCTGGTCTCCGCCTCCCAAAGTACTGGGATTACAAGCGTGCGCCACCACACCCGGCTAATTTCATTATTTTATGTAGTGGTGTAGTTACTGAATAATTAAATATATGAATCACATTCTCTTTATTGGATATTTCTGATCTAGAACACTTTTTTCTAACAAAATCAAGTTTTCTGTAAGTTATGGTTTGAAAACTTTTTGATATTGAGTTATTTTTTAGCTTGACACCTAAATATTTAATTTTATAATTAGAGCTGGATGTGGTGGTGCATGCTTGTAATGTCAGTACTTGGGAAGCTGAGACAGAAGGATCACAGGTTTGAGGCCAGTCTTAGCAACTTAGTGAGACCCTCAGCAACTTAGCAAGACCTTGTTTCAAAATAAAAAAATATAAATAGGGTATAGTGGCGTACTCTTGTAATCCAGGTACTTGGGAGGCTGAGACAGGAGGATCACAGGTTCAGGGCCAGCCTCAGCAACTTAGGCCCTTTGCAACTTAGTGAGACCCTGTTTCAAAATAAAAAAATAAGGCCAGGGGTGTAGCTCAGAGGTAGAATGCCCCCGGGTTCAACCCCAGCAACCGCCCCCCCCAAATAAAAAATATAAAGGGCTGGGGGTGTAGTTCAGAGGTAGACTACCCCTGGGTTCAATCCCCAGTACCACACACACACACTAAATTAGGTGTGAAAGCCATAAAGTTAGACATTGGCAAAAAATTCATTTTGAGGTCTTTTTAGACTTCTTGTCAGCCCAGAACTATCATCTTTCATGATTTCATGGTTCTTGGATTTGAGCCAGATTACTTCATTCATTGTTCTGTTTATGTAACATTTTTTTATTGCTTATTGTGTGTTATGGGAATACATCTCCATAATTTCAGGGGAAGGGGAATGGGTATACAGGTAAATGAGTTTGTAGATTTGGAGATAGAAAGAAGTTGAGACAGTTCCTGTCTGAATTTTTTATTTCTTCTGTAAAGTAAGACATAAGGCCAATCATAGCTTCCCATGAGTGATGGCTTCTGAGAAAAACTTGAATGAAATTAAACAGTTCTCCATAGATAAAGAATATTTATGGAGTTTTTATTGGGTACCAAGCTAAACACTGAAGAATATAAAAGAGGGCCCTTGCTGTCAGAGTTGATAGTTTTGCTAGGGAAATACATGTAACAAAAAAGTAAATGCAACATAAGGCAATTAAGCTATACTAAAGAGTATATAGAGCTTTGCTTGGTGGCACAGAGTCTATAATCCCAGTACTTGGGAGGCTGAGACAGGAGGATTGCAGGTTCAAATTCAGCCTCAGAGTCCTAGCTAGACCCTGTTTCAAAATAAAAGATAAAGGGTAGAGGTGTGGCTCAGAGGTAGAATGCCCATGGATTCAATCCCCAGTATCCCCCCCCAAAATTATATATGGTATATACTCAGTTCTAAAGAGTTACAAGATGAAGAGTATACTAATACTACTTTTTTTAAAAGCTTTTTCTTCACCACAAAAGTAGCCAAGTAATCTTTCTCTTATATAAAGTACCTTCTGGCACTGTACCTAATTCTCAGAACACTCATGGTAACTTCTTATGAGAACTATGTAGAAATGTAGCACAGATTCTTTACTTCAGCGCAGAGTTTAATAACATACTTCTAGAACTGAGTTTTGAGTGCTTTAGAACAGGACAGTATTTATGAATGGGAATTTGAGGGTTCTGTGGTATATATGATTCAAATCATATAGCTTCTTGAGTTTATTTGCTGTAAACTTCAGGTTGCAGCTGGATTAACAAATACCTCTCTTTCCTATTACTTTACTTTTCAATCTTTAATATTTGTTGTATTGATGGTGAGAAAGAAAGGACTCCAGGGCGGTATAGTGATAAGCAGGAATATGTGTGTAAAATACTTGAAGAGATAAAAAAGGAAATGAAGCATGATGAAGTAACTGGCGGTGTGAAAAAGAAAACCAAATCAACTTTTAAAAATTAAAAATACAATCATGGAAATTGGTTTTAGTTGGGTTAAATTTCAGGTTAGATATGTTTTGGTTTAAAGGAAATCTAGAAATAAATGATTAAGAAGAACCAAATCTACAGTGTAATCACACAAAAGTAGGAAGTTGAAAATATAGGATTAAAAAATACTAGGCTGATGTAAAATAGCTGGGTCAGAAAATACTGTTATCAGACAAAAATAGATTTTTAAGGCAAAAAGCATTATTATCAATAAAGACATTGCATGATCATGTATGGAATAATTTTCTAGAAAGAAATAATAATCTTGAATCTCTGTGTCCAAATACCATTATCTCAAAGTATATAAACCAAAGATTTACAGGCTAAAAGTAAGTAGACTGTCTGGAAATATAGTAAGAAATTTTAGCATATTTTCTTCAGAAGCCAGTAGATTGTTAGGCCACTACTACCACCTCCATCAAATGGAAAGGCATAGAATATTTGAACAACAGAATTAAAAGCCTCAGTTTTTTTTAGACATGTTTAAACAGTACTTCGAAAAGTAGAATGTAGATGTTTCTTTTGAGTACACTTGAAACATTTATAGAAATTACTATTAGACCATAAAGGGATGGCTGCATAAATACCTAGGCATATCATACAGG
The DNA here is from genome assembly GCA_004027185.1 of Glis glis. Taxonomy (NCBI): domain Eukaryota; kingdom Metazoa; phylum Chordata; class Mammalia; order Rodentia; family Gliridae; genus Glis; species Glis glis. Next base: position 10,589 of record PVJS01055324.1, read on the forward strand.
CTGTATTTTCTGACTACAGTGCACAACATAAAAAACTTACTTAGTTTTTCAAGTTTCATTTGAAAGTGATGCTAAAAGAATAATGTTTAAATGAAATAATAATAGCAAAAACTGAATATGGCCAGGCATACTGCTAAGTGTTTTGCATGTTATTCAAGTCCTTTCATCAACCTAAAGTGACTAGGTCCACCTGATCTTTCCTTTTTGCTGTTCATGGTTTCAGTTACTTTAGGTGTCAACTATGGTCTAGAACTATTAAATGAAAAATTCCAGAACAAAACAAATTATACATTTTAAATTGCATGTCTTTCTGAGTAGCATAATGAAGTGTTATGTTGTTTGGCTCTATCCCAAGTAATTGTCCCTTTGTCCAGTATATTTAGCTGAATATGCTACCAGTTAGTAGTTGCCTCTGTTACTGGTTAACTGTCACAGAAGCACAGTGCTTGTAACTAGTAACCCTTATTTTACTTAATAATGGCCCCCAAAGCACAAGAGCAGTGATGCTGGTAATTCAGTTATACCAAAAAGAAGCCATAAAGTGCTTTCTGTAAGTGAAAGGGGAAACTTCTCAACTAAATGAGGAAAGGAAAAATGCTGAAGTTGCTAGGATCTGTACTAAGAATGGCTCTTCTGTCTGTGAAATTGTGAAGGAAAAAGGAATTCCTGTGGTTTTGCCCTTGTACTTCAAGTTGCAAAAGCTGTTGACCACAGGGCAGCTTGATTAAGTGCTCAGTTAAGGTGGAAAGGGCATTAAATTGTAAGGTTCGGTACTATGTGTGGTTTTGGGGATGCATTGGGGATCTTAGGACATACTGCCCATAAGTAGGGGGACTACTAACGACCATTTTTTTTTTTTTTGGTCAAAACTAGTAGTTTGACCTGTGGAGTCTCATATATTTTGATCAGATTCAAATTTGACATTTTGGCCAAGACTTTATAAGTGATGGGTTCTCTTTCATCAGAAATTACAAAATCTCCTGGCTTTTCTCTTAGTGGTATTAGGGACTATTTATATTCAGTGGTTAAATTCGTTAACTCACTGGAGATTCAGAAAGTAATGATATTCCAATTTTATTATTTCTTCATTTATTGCTGGGCTGTATCTATAGAGAAGTTTTTCCTTGTCTGATACTTGGTTACCTGGTAATTCAGTTTATGTACGTGATGATGAGTAAATATCTGGGCACCCTGACACATACCAGCAGTCCCAGCTACTTGGGAGGCTAAGACAGGAGGGTTGCAAATTCAAGGCCAGCCTGGGTACCTGAGCAAAATAAAAATTTTAAAAGAGCTGGGGATATAGTTCAGTGGTAAAGCGCTTGTCTAGCACAAGTGAGGCCCTGGGTTCAATCCTCAGTACTGCATGAAAAATAAAAATAAGTGCTTGATTATTTTTTTTCATTATTTACCAGTTTTGAAAATCATGAGTTTGTTTTCACTAGCATCTTTCAACCCATTTTTTTTCTTTGTAAGTATCATTATGAACTTACAGGTTTTAAATCTGTTTCAGTTCCTTATAGTTATCTTTATTGATGCTCAAATTGTTCTATCTTTTCTTTGGCCAACAGGACCCTCTTCAAGTTGGCTCCCTGCCCTATGGAGTTTATATTTTAGTTGATACATATATATGCATCTGTATTGTATGGCTTTTCTTTTTTTTTATTTTCTGTACTGAGGATTGAACCCAGGGGCATTCTACCTTTGAGCTATACCCCCAGTCCTATTTTTTATTCTTTATTTTTGAAAAAGGATCTCGCTAAGTTGCAGAGGGACTCACTAAGTAGCCGAGGCTGACTGTGAACCTGCAATCCTCCTGTCTCAGCCTCCCAAGTACTGGGATTACAAGTATGCACCACCACACCTGGCTTGTATAGCTTTTAAAACATATATTCTGCCGGGCTTGGTGGCACACTCCTATAGTCCCAGTACTTGGGAAGTTGAGAGGAGGATCACAGGTTTGAGGACAGCCTCAGCAAGTAGTGAGACTCTCATCAACCTAGTGAGACCCTGTTTCAAATAAAAATAAAATAGGACTGGGCATGGTGGTGCACGCTTGTAATCCCAGTACTTGGGAGGCTGAGACAGGAGGATCAC
>PVJS01055325.1:0-12686 GCA_004027185.1 Glis glis
TTTCTTTCTTTCTTTCTTTCTTTCTTTCTTTCTTTCTTCTTTCTTTTTTTTTTCTTTCTCCTCCCTCCCTCCCTCCCTCCCTCCCTCCCTTCCTTTCTTCCTTTCCTTCCTTCCTTCCTTCTTTTTTTTTGTGGTACCGGGGATTGAACCCAGGGGCATTCTACCTCCAGGCCACACCCCCGGCCCTATTTTTTATTCTTTATTTTGAAACAGGGTCTCACTAAGTTGCAGAAGGCCTCACCTAAGTAGCTGAGGCTGGCCATGAACCTGGATCCTCTGGTCTCAGCCTCCCAAGTACTGGGATTACAAGCGTGCGCCACTACGCCCGGCTCTTTATTCTTTATTTTTGAAATAGGGTCTCACTAAGTTGCGGAGGGCCTCAATAAGTAGCCGAGGAGCCAGAGGTGGTGGCGCACCCTTGTAATCCCAGTACTTGGGAGGCGGAGATCAGAGGATCGGGGTTCGCGGCCAGCCTCAGCTACTTAGGGAGGCCCTCCGCAACTTCGTGAGACCCGGTTTCAAAATAAAGTATAAAAAATAGGGCCAGGGGTGTAGCTCGGAGGTAAAATTCCCCTGGGTTCAACCCCCAGTACCGCAAAAAAAAAAAAAAAAGTAGCTGAGGCTGGCCGCAAACCTGCAATCCTCCTGTCTCAGCCTCCCAAGTACTGGGATTACAAGCATGCACCACCACGCCTGGCTCTCTCTCTCTCTCCTTTTTTTTTTTTTTAAACAGAGTCTTGCTAAGTTACTGAGAGTCTCTCTACTTGCTGAGGTTGTCCTTGAACCTGCGATCCTTCTGTTTCAGCCTCCCAAGTATTGGAATTGGGGTGTAATCCCAACTGCGCCCAGTTTGGAGATAGAGCTTTGAAGAAGGTAATTAAAGGAGGTCATAATGTCACTGTACAGGGGCCTGGGGAGGGTCCCCTTGTCATGGTAAGACACAATAATTCCTATGGGTTCTTGGCTTCCGTAGCAAAAAGAATTTCAACACGCACCAGTCAGAGAAAAGGCAAAGGTTTAATTCAAGAAAGGTAGAGATACACGTTCAGGGGAGACGCAGGCCATCGCAAGGGTCTGTGAGAGCTATTGCAGAGAGCAGCAGAGAGGGGCTCAGAGGGGCGTAGAGAGAGACAGGAGAGCAGCTAGCAGAGAGAGACAAAACGCCTCTTGGATCTAATCTATCCTTTTCTTATAGGGCCCATTATAGAGGGGTTGGCCAGGCCCATGGCAGGAAGTGGGGCACCATGGGATGGCGGTCTCCTCTCTTTGAAGTTTTAGGCTGGCAAAAGATGTGGATTCCCTTCAAGATAGGACTTTCCAGGAGATGGAGCAGAGACAAGCAGAGAGAGAGAAGTCAGGGCAGACAGCAGGGTGCTGGGCTTCTTAACAAAAGGTGTAACTTTTTTCTGGGAGATCTCTTTCTTCTCTTCTTTCTCCTCTCCTCTTCTCTCCTCTTCTCTTCTCTTCTCTTCTCTTCTCTTCTCTTCTCTTCTCTTCTTCTCTTCTCTTCTCTTCTCTTCTCTTCTCTTTTCTCCCCTACTCTCTCTCTCTCTCTCTCTCTCTCTCTCTCTCTCCTAATCACCTCAGGAATTTCAGATGTGAAGCTAGCCCATTGTGATTTTAAAGGTATGGGCCTGGTTTCTGCCTAAGAGGAAATGGGCTCTGAAACTAATTATTATTAAGTTTTTAAATTTTCCTTTCCTTCTCAGTCTGTCTCCTTTCTACCTAAAATTTTATCTCTTCTATTCTACCTCATCACCCTGAGAGGTCAATAGGACCTCAACTCGGCCTGGACCAGTTCTTTTATTTTTTTCGGTACTGGGGATTGAACCCAGAGACATTCTCCCTCAGAGCTACCAGCCTAATTTTGTTTTTCATTTTGAAACAGGGTCTCACTAAGTTGCAGAGGGCCTCACTAAATTGCTGAGGCTGGCCACAAATTCAATCCTCCTGTCTTAGCCTCCCAAGTACTGGGATTATAAGCATGCACCACCACGCCCGGCCTCCACGCCAGTTCTAGATTTTTGCCACTGGAAAAAAATTCTAGAAACTGTCAAAAACAAGTCATAAGCAAATATTAATTTAGGGACAGCAAAAGTGTGCACACCCCAAAGACAGGGTATGGGTGCCTCTTGCCTCTCAGAGGAGATGAATGATGCCCAGGATTAAATTGATTATGCTTATGTTTTACCTGGGAAGAAAAACATAAGCATCTCAGGGATGCTTCTTTGAAAATCAGATCCCCATCACTTGATGTTTAGGATTCAGAATGTTTTTCCCTGGCTATGTATGCTAGACATAAGTAAGCTGCGAGTACCTTATGTAAGTCTTTAAACCTGGTGACTTTTAAATTATGTTTTTGTTCCAATTGATTTGGTACAAGCATATGTGGGAGGTTTTGTTCATCTTACTAACGGGACAAATTAAACTGGTTATGCTCACAAATTTGGGACCCCGTCTATTTTTTTTTATTTTTTTGCAGTACTGGGGATTGAACCTAGGGACATTCTACCTCCGGGCTATACCCCCAGCCCTATTTTTTATTCTTTATTTTGAAACAGGGTCTCACTAAGTTGTGGAGGGCCTCACTAAGTAGCTGAGGCTCACTGCAAACCGGGATCCTCCGGTCTCAGCCTCCCAAGTACTGGGGTTACAAGTATGCGCCACCATGCCCGGCTTGGGTCCCCATCTATTAAGGGTCTCTTTTTCTCTCTCTCACAAAGCCCACCTATCTCAAGAAGGGTAAGACTCTTCATCTGACATGTGTCGGTATTGAAAAATTGCTCCGGTATTGATTTCCAATAAAATGTAAAAGGCAGTCACACAGACAGGGAGAGGCGGCAGCTTGACCTGTTACACTTCAGACTCTCTTAGTCCTAATGATTAACCCATAGTAAGAATGAAGATGCAATTAAAGCCTTTAGCCTTAGGAATACATAGAGGCAAAGCCTCTAGCCCTAAAAATATATAGAAATCACAGTGACTCTGCCTGGCACATTTTAAGGCCGTAAAGATAGCAAGGGCCTTATGTCTTGCTCTTAGAGATTACACACAGCTGCACTGGCTGCAACTAGTGCCTCTGTTTACCTCCTCTTCTTTGTGAGCCAGCCTTAGTAAACTCCATGGGTTATGTCAAAGCACCCATAGTTGATGGGCAACCAATATGGCCCAATACAACAGAGGTAAAAACAAGGTAGATTATCGACCTCCGCACTTACTAAGTGTACTGTCTGGAGACTAGAAGGCACCACCTGCCTAAGAAATAAGTTACTAGCCTGTTTCTTTGGTAATGCTAATAAGAATATACCAATGTGAGAACTGTATTTAAAGACCGGGGTCTGAGGGGGGGAGAGTTCCATTTTGGGGCTCTCCAGCGTGTCTCCCAGGCACGTTGCCTTTTTTCTCTTCCCTTTCTATTTCCTATTGACTTTGTAATAAAAATGTTTGAGCTACAACTGAGCTGCCTATTAGTTTTAATTTCCCAATTCAGCAAATTTTATCTGAATTGAGGAAAAGAGCCCAGAGCACCACTTCCATCGTAACATGACAGAGGACTGGTTTTTTTATGAGACACGAGAAATCTCTCTCCCCACTTATGCACAGGAAAGTCCACGTGAGGACACAGGGAGAAGGCAGCTGGCTGCAAGCCAGGAAGAGGCCTCATTGGAGCTGGGCATGGTAACGGAGTGCTGTAATTCCAGCACTAAGGGAAGGGAGACTAAGGCAGGAGGATGACAAGTTTGAGGCCATCTTGGGCAACTTAGCGAGTCTCAAAATAAAAAGGACTGGAGATATATCTTTGAGGTAGAGTGCTTGTCTAGCATGTGCCAGGTCCTGGATTTGATCCCTAGTACCTAAAAGGAAAGCAAACAAACAAACAAAGGCCCTGTAATCCCAGTACTTGTGAGACTGAGACACGAGATTGCAGGTTCAAGTCCAACCTCAGCAATTTAGTGAGGTTTGTTTCAAAATAAAAAGTGTTGCCAGGCGTGGTTCCGCATATTTGTAATCTCAGTACTTGGGAGGCTGAGGCAGGAGGATCGTAGGTTCACAGCCAGCCTCAGCTACTTAATGAGGCCCTCTGCAACTTAGTGAGACCCTGTTTCAAAATAAAGAATAAGAGCTGGGTGTGGTGGCACATGCTTGTAATACCAGTACTTGGGAGACTGAGACAGGAGGATCACAAGGCCAGCCTCAGCTACTTAGTGAGGCCCTCTACACTTCGTGAGACCCTGTTTCAAAATAAAGAAAAATAATTGGGCTGGGGGTGTAGCTTGGAGGTAGAATGCCCCAGGGCTCAATTCCCAGTACTGTAAAATAAAATAAAATAAAATAAAATAAAATAAATAAAATAAAATAAGATAATAAAATAAACAAAATAATAAAATAAAATATAAAATAAGATAAATAAAATAAAATAAATAATAAAATAAAATAAAAATAAAAAGGGTTAATCCCAGTACTTTGGAGGCTGAGACAGGAGGATCCCAGGTTCAAGGCCAGCCTCAGCTACTTAGTGAGGCCCTCTGCAACTTAGTGAGACCCTGTTACAAAATAAAAATAGGGCCGGGCGTGGTGGCGCACGCTTGTAATCCCAGTACTTTGGGAGGCGGAGACCGGAGGATCCGGGTTCGCGGCCAGCCTCAGCTCGCACATGTGCGTGCGGGCACGCGCGCACGCTCTCTCTCTCTCTCCCTCTCTCCCTGTCTCTCTGTCTCTCTCTACTTTCTCTCTACTTAGTGAGGCCCTCCGCAACTTCGTGAGACCCGGTCTCAAAATAAAGTATAAAAAATAGGGCTGGGGGCGTAGCGCGGAGGTAGAACGCCCCTGCGTTCAATCCCCAGTACCGCAAAAAAAAAAAAAAAAAAAATAGGGCTGGGGTGTAGCTTGGAGGTAAAATGCCCCTGGGTTCCATTCCCAGTTCTGCAAAAATAAATGAATTAAAAAAAATGAAAAAATAAAACGGGCTGGGGTCTAGCTTGGAGGTAAGTCCCCTAGGTTTAATCTCCAGTACTCTGCCCCCCCCCAAAGAAAAAAGTTAAAGGAGGTTATAACGTTACTGGACAGGGGACCCAGGAGGTTTTCCCATAGGGTAATAGAACCTCAACTTGGTCCCAGACTGTTCTTGATTTATACCATTGAAAAGAATTTCAGGACGTGCAAAAAGCAAGACATAAGTAAAGATTATTTAATGATGACAAAGGTGTGCACACCCCAAAGGCAGGGTGTGGGTGTCTCTTGCCTCTCAGAGGAGATGAGTGATCCCCAGTGAAACACCCAGATCAGTGATCCCCCAAGGAAGCTCCAGGAGTCCAGGTCTGCATGCAAAAGCAAGGAGTCTTTATTACAAGCTCGAGCTTGGACCCTCTGCCCGTCCGAAGAAAGAGCTGATTTTTAGAACAACTTTTATACACAAACTGGGGGTCTTTGGTGCCCTTTATTTTGATTGGCTAACAAGCAGGGATTTGAATCTTGTCGTTTGGGGATTGGTGTAAGTCTCGGGGTTGCCAAAAAAGGTAGGGTATAGGCCCTGAGTCAACGGTCATGGAACGTCAGGTACTTGTCTTATTTTTGATTGGTCCTTTCTTGGGTGGGGTGACTATGGTTTTTCCAGGAACCCAGGGTCAGGTTAAGGCCTAGCCTGAATTTCTGTTTCTTGGAGCCTGTCATGGCGATAGCCAGGCTAACTGGCAGGCTCTTCACCAGGATTAAGCTGATTATGAGGCAGGACAGAGGAATTGGGAACAGGAAGAATTAAAGCAGCCACCTGCATCCCCTTTCTGTGAGGTTGGGAGAGGTGAGCAGGAAGATGAGAGACTGGTGGGCACCAGAGAATCAGGACCCTGACCAGCCCACAGATAATCATTCAAATTAAGGATCAAAATTGTGCAAAGGTCATTGGTTCCCCAAAACCCAATTCTGACCAAACATAAAAAAAACAGAAAGCCTCAGGAATGTTTAAAAGCCCACTCCCCAAGGGCTTTGAGGTCACTCTTTTTCTGGGGACCCCCTTTGGGGAGGGCTGCTTTGTCCTCTATCTTTCCCTAACCTAAAATAAACTTTCATATTTTTATATCCTTCGCTTAGTTCTTGGACTTCATTCATTGAGGTTCATTGGACAAGAACCCTAAAAAGAGAAAACACCCCCATTTCATATGCATATGTTTTTCATGGGAAGAAATGTTCCGGTTCTCAGGGATGCTTATTTGAAAATCAAATCCCAGCCGGCGTGGTGGCACACACTTGTAATCCCAGTACTTGGGAGGCTGAGACCAAAGGATCCGGGTTGGCCAAAAAAAATTAAACAAAAATAAAAATATTTATTTATTTAATTGTTTGTGGTACTGGGGATTGATCCCAGGGGCATTTTACCTCTGAGCTACACCCCTAGCCCTATTTTTTTCTTTAATTTGAAACAGGGTCTTCCTAAGTTCTAGATGGCTTCACCAAGTAGCTGAGGCTGGCCGCGAACCTGGATCCTCCGGTCTCAGCCTCCCAAGTACTGGGATTACAAGTGTGCACCACCACGCCCGGCTATAGGAAATAAAAATATATGTGAGCTGGATGTAGTGGCCCATGCCTGTAATCCTAGTCCTTGGGAGGCTGAAAATAAGAGGATCACAGGTTCAAGGCCAGTCTCAGCAATTTAGCGAGACCCTGTTTCAAAATAAAAAATAAAGCCAGGCATGTTGGCACATGCTTGTAATCTCAGTACTTGGGAGGCTGAGACAGGAGGATCGCATGTTGACAGCCAGCCTCAACTACTTAGTGAGGCTCTCCGAAACTTAGTGAGACCCTGTTTCACAATAGAGAATAAAAAATAAGCCGGGCATGGTGGCGCATACTTGTAATCCTAGTACTTGGGAGGCTGAGTCCGGAGGATCTCAGGTTTATGGCTAGCCTCAGCTACTTTATGAGGCCCTCCCCACCCAACATAGTTGAGACCCTGATGCAAAATACAGAGTAAAAAATAGGACTGGGGTGTAGCTCGGAGGTAGAGTGCCCCTGGGTTCAATCCCAGTACCGCAAAAAAAAAAAAAAAAAAGAATAAAAAATAGGGCTCGAGGTGTAGCTCAAAGGTAGAATGCCCCTGGGTTACATCCCTAGTACCGCAAAAAATAAAAAATAGGGGCTGGGGGTGTAGTTTGGAGGTAGAATGCCTCTGGGCTCAATCCCCAGTACTACAAAAACAAACAAACAAACGAATAAATAAAATAAGGTCTGGGGATGTAGCTTGGCACCCCTGGGTTCAACTGAAGAACCAAAATAAAGCCATGACAGGCTTTAGTTAAAGCTTTAAGTAAAATAGGCCTAAATATCTGTTTTCTAGAAGTTAAGTTTCTATAGCCTGTTGCCCCATACCCTGTAGAAACCATTAAATATGCTAATCTGATCTTGTCCCTAGCAACCCCTAGAAACAGCCAATCGGTGTCAAGCACACCTGGGTTTAGAACTCCAGATAATTTGGGCTGGGCGAGGCCCCCCGCCCATCCTGAAAAAGGTACTGCCGGCCCAACCAATCAGCTAAAAGGTCACCATATAAGGTTAAAGCTTCCCTAACGATGACCCCTACCTAAGGCGCGAAAATTAAACCAACCAGAGAACGCCAACAAGCTTATGTTTTAAACTAACCTATCAGCGTAAAGGTGGGGTGGGCTGCCCCCTTAGGGGATAAAAGCTTTGTTCTCGGAGAGTAAGGGGCTTCTCCCTGTGACCACTGCGTTGGTGCACGGTAGGAGCCCAAGCTCGAGTTTGAATAAAGGACCCTCGTGTGCTTTGCATCGGAATCGGCTCCTGGTGGTCTTTGGTGGGATCGCGAAGTTGGCACTTCACAACCCTCAGTACCAAAAAAGAAAAACGAAACAAAACAAGAATATATATGTTCAAAGAATGCATGCAAGGCCGGGCGTGGTGGCTCACGCTTGTAATCCCAGTACTTTGGGAGGCGGAGACGGGAGGATCCAGGTTCGCAGCCAGCCTCAGCTCTCTCTCTCTCTCTCTCCCTGTGTCTCTGTCTCTCTCTCTCTATTTAGTGAGGCCCTCCGCAACTTCGTGAGACCCAGTTTCAAAATAAAGTATAAAAAATAGGGCCGGGGGCGTAGCACAGAGGTAGAACGCCCCTGGGTTCAATCCCTGGTACCACACACACACAAAAAAGAATGCATGCAAATATTCATAATTATGCATAACCCCAAATTAGAAATAACACAAATGTCCACTGACTGGCAAATAAACAAATTGTGGTATATTCATATTTTTATTGCTCAGCAGTACAAATAAGAGAAATATTTATAGACACACATAGATAAATCTCAAAAACATCATGTATTAAGTGAAAGAACTCAAATAGAAAAGACAGTGTACTGTATATACATGCATTCATATGAAATTCTAGAAAAGACAAAACCATAATGACATAAAGTAGACCAGCAGTTGCCTGGGCCTGTGGTCGGGAGGATGTTAGGAGGGCAGGAAAAGAGGTCAAAGGACATGAGTAAACTTTTTAGAGTGATGGGAAATATTCTAATATTGATCATGGTGGTAGTTATAATTACTAAAATTCATTAAACTGTACAGTAAGATGGATGAATTTTGTTGTATGCAAATTATGCCTCAATAAAGCTGAAAAATGTATTACACTATACAATTTAACATTTGCACAGTTTCCCAGTCCTTTTTATTTTTTGTTTTGAAACAGGGTCTCATTAAGTTGCTGAGAAAGTCTTGAACCTATGACCTGCCTGTCTCAGCCTCTCAAATATTGGGATTAAAGGTGTGAGCCACCACACCTGGCTAAAATTAATCATTTTAAAGTGTACAATTCAGTGGCATTTGGTAAATTCACAATGTTATACACCTACCACCTACACCAAGTTCCAAAACAGTCTCATCCCAAAAGAAACCCCTGTACCCACTGAGTGGTCAGTCTCCAGTCTCCCCCGAGACCCCTGAAACCACCAGGAACATTAACTATTAAGTTATACTAAGGAAACTAAAAGACATCTAACGTAGATGTTTTAAAATACATAGATTTGGCCAGGCATGGTGGCGCACGCTTGTAATCCCAGTACTTTGGGAGGCGGGTTCGCTCTCGGCCAGCCTCAGCTCTCTCTCTCTCTCTACTTAGTGAGGCCCTCCGCAACTTCGTGAGACCCGGTTTCAAAATAAAAGTATAAAAAATTGGGCCGGGGGTGTAGCGCGGAGGTAGAACGCCCCTGGGTTCAATCCCTGGTACGGCAAAAAAAAAAAAAAAAAAAAGATTTTTAGGCTCTGCACATGTTTCTAGTCATACAAGAACAAGAATAGTTTTTTCAATAATCTCAAGAATTCAAATTTTTATTTACCATTTTATATACATTGATACCAGGTCCTGAAAACAGATAAAAACATGTTCAGAGTTCTTAGTCAATGAGCAAATAGTCATTTATATTTTGCACATTAATAAGATGAAAATGATACAATAGTTAGAGCTACATAAAAATATGTACAAGGATACAAGACAGACTTCATGTTATTTAACTTATAACATGTGTAGATACTACACAAAAAGTGAGGATGTAATTTTCAGAAAAGCAAAATATGATCAAAATCCCTTTTCTTCTAAAATTTGGAAATAAAGTTATTGATAATACTAATTACTAATGGACAGCCATATAGACTAATTCAAATTAGCCAGGGTTAGATAAGTTAAACACTATGCTGGTTTTTTTTTTTTTGGCAGCTCAAACCCATGGTCTTGGGAATGCTAGACAAGTGTTCTATTACCAAACTATACCTCCAGCTCCAACATTATGTATATTAAAAAAATAAGGTTTGTAGTTAAAAATACATCCATTTGGTATTTTATTATATATATATTGTGTGTGTCTCACTGGGGATTGAACCCAGGGGCATTCTACCTCCGAGTTCCACCCCCAGCCCTATTTTTCATTCTTTATTTTGAAACAGGGTCTCACTAAGTTGAGGAGGAGCTCACTAAGAAGCTGAGGCTGGCCGCGAACCTGCGATCCTCCTGTTTCAGCCTCCCAAATACTGGGATTACAAGCGTGTGCCACCACACCTGACTTATTTTTATTTCAAAATTAAGAAGGGCTTCTCCATGTTTTTTCATATTGTGTAAGCATACTAGAAAAACTGAATGTTGAAGAGCTGATTCTTTGGAATCTGTACCCCATACCCCTAGTACTGGAAAACATCTTCAAGAGGACCCAGTGGTCAAAACCCAATGGGAAACTAATGATACACTAATAATACTCAGAATAAAGAGGGAGCATAAGCAGCTGTTTTACACACACCTATATATATATGTCCACATATATATACATATATATGTATCAGAATGATAAGGTGTGTGGTGATTTTTAATGTGGTTTTAAAATTTTTTTAGGGAATTATCTAAACCAATGAGAACAACTGATCTTATGATGACCTCAAAAATAGTATGTCACACATTATTAAGATGTTACCTATAGCTGGGCATGGTGGCACATGCTTGTAATCCCAGTACTTGGGAGGCTGAGACCGGAGGATCATAGGTTCACGGCCAGCCTCAGCTACTTAGTGAGGCCCTCAGCAACTTGGTGAGACCCTGTTTCAAAATAAAGAATAAAAAATAGGGCTGGGGGTCTAGCTCGGAGGTAGAATGCCCCAGTTCAATCCCCAGTACTGCAAAAAAAAAAAAAAAAAAAAAAAGATGCTACCTTACTGAAGAAATTTGGTTTCTAGTAACTTTATCAATTTTATTCTACTGGCTTGAGAAGCAGCTTCCTATTTTGTTATATGACTTAATACAGCCATGTATAATTAGGTTAATGTCATGAAAAGCAAAATAATACAAGTTTTAAAAAGGAGCAAATACCCTTTTCACTGGGTTGTACCACAGACTATGAGGAGTCAGAAGTGGAGAGGAAGGAGTAGGGCAGTGCAGGGGCTCAGGTACAAAGCGCTTATGCTCACGGGGCGGGAGAACACAGAGGATCAAGACAATGCAGAATAGCAGTGGCACCTGGATGTACCGTTACCACAGTGGGCCAGAGACAGGCTGACGCATCATCCTCAGCCCATGTGCTATCGGAACAAACCCTACCTTCGACAGGAAACTGAAAATACAAATATCTCAAAGCATACTTGCCAAAAGTATTACAAAGCACAGAAGGAAGAGATATTTGATTATGTTTAAATGAGAGCTAAAAAATGATGAGGTTCTCTTTACTTTGTTTTAAAAACTAATTTGAGGAACAAACATTTAAAAAATTCTATGACATTTAACATTAATAAAGGCACTTAAACCATTCCTTTTCAGTCCAACTCAAAATATATCTCTGTCAACTACATTTTGGATAAATGTTATAAAAAAGCGCTTAATTTTGGTGCAATTTTTCATATAACCCAGTGATATTTACCATCTGGCAGAAAGGCTTGGATAGAGCCCCAACTTTCTGCAGAACCACCCAAAAAGTGCTTTCATCAAAAACAGGAAACCTGCTAGTGATTTGCTCTTTCACTGACAACATCTTGTAGTCGCTTGAGCAACACGTCGTCGTTTTCTTGGCAGAGGCGTTTGGCAGGGGACTCTGCGTCTCCACTGATGGCTATTACTCGCTTCTTGGTTCTCTGCTCCCCTTGCCTTATCATGTTGTTGATATCTTTCAAGCTCTATGCAAAACAGAGAACATATGTGAGTAAAGGGGGACAAAAGGAAATAGCAGCAAAAAACCAAGTTAACTGCTTTTTCCTGCCCTCTATCTTCTATCCAAATCTAAATACTGGGGTGGAGATTGGAGAGAGAGAGAGAGAGAGAGAGAGAGAGAGAGAGAGAGAGAGAGTGTGTGTGTGTGTGTGTGTGTGTGTGTGTGAGTCACTGTGGGTAGAGCTCTACTTTTTCTTTTTTTGCAGAACTGGGGATGGAACCCAGGGGCTTCTACCACCAAGCTACACCCCAGCCCTACTTTTTTATTCTTTGTTTTGAAACAGGGTCTCACTAAGTTGTGGACGGCCTCACTAAGTAGCTGAGGCTGGCCGCGAACCTGGATCCTCCTGTCTCAGCCTCCCAACTACTGGGATTATAAGCATGCGCCACCACACCCAGCATATAGCTCTACTTTTGAGCTACATGTCCGGCCCTTTTCATTTTTTATTTTGAAACAGGGACTCACTAAGTTACCACATGTTGGCCTTGAACCTGTGATATTCCAGTCTCAGCCTCCCAAGTACTGGGATTACAGGCATGTGCCATCATGCCCAGCTTTTTCAAGTGGTTTTAAAAGCTGGATCACAGCCAGACGTGGTAGCGCACGCTTGTAATCCCAGTACTTGGGAGGCTGAGACCAGAGGATCCGGGTTCGCGGCCAGCCTCAGCTACTTAGTGAGGCCCTCCGCAACTCAGTGAGACCCTGTTTCATAATAAAGAATAAAGCTGGGCGTGGTGGCGCACGCCTGTAATCCCAGTACTTGGGAGGCGGAGACTGGAGGATCCTGGTTCACGACCAGCCTCAGCTCTCTCGCTCTCTCTTTCTCTCCCTGTCTCTCTCTCTCTCTCTACTTAGTGAGGCCCTCCACAACTTCGTGAGATCCAGTTTCAAAATAAAGTATAAAAAATAGGGCCAGGAGTGTAGTGTGGAGGTAGAACGCCCCTGGGTTCAATCCCTGGTACCGCAAAAAAAAAAAAAAAAAAAAAAAAAAAAAAA
>PVJS01055326.1:0-12683 GCA_004027185.1 Glis glis
AAAAAAAAAAAAAAAAAAAAAGAAATTGGGCAAGTCTAGCTGCAATAACACAGGGTTTTATTCAACCATAAGTGCAATTTTTGTCAGCAATGAGATGAACTGAAAAAGTGGTCATGAGGGCTATAAAACCTAGACCAATTGGCAATGATCTTACTTAGATCTGAACAAATCAGGTTACATTTAGAATACAGCATGGTGTTCTATTCCTTGGACCACTCTTTAAGAAAGTCAAAGAAAGCATTCACAATAGGGAGGGGGCTTTGAAACCATCTGAAATGCATTGGATGGGAGTGTCAATTAGCACAATGTATTGGAGCAAAATTGGGCAAAATGCATCAAAAGTATTTTCCCCTTATTTGCTTATTTAAATAATATATTATTTTTTCGGGACTGGGGATTGAACACAGAGCATTCTACCTCCGAACTACACCCCCAGTCCTATTTTTTTTAATCTTTATTTTGAAACAGGGCCTCACTAAGTAGCTGAGGCTGGCCACGAACCTGCACTCCTCCTGTCTCAGCCACCCAACTACTGGGATTACAAGTGTGCGCCACCACGCCCAGCTATATAACATATTTATTAGGATATAATTTGTATACCAAAACAGTCATTCTTTTGAAGTATAAAATTCAATGTTTTTTCTTTTTTAGTATATTCACAGAATTGGGCCACAACCACACTGTGCCACACCACACTGATGAATATTTGACCATGCCTCACAAGCCCCTGGAAATTGCTAATCTACTTTCTGTCTCTATGGCTTTTCTATTCCATTTATTCATAGAAATGGAATCATGAAGTATGCGATCTTTGTGTGTATGTGTGTGTGTGTGTGTGTGTGTGTGTGTGTGTGTATGAGAAAACATTTACGTTTATTTTAAAAATAAACTGAAATGATAAAATTTCCTCCATCAAATTAACCGATGAAGCTGGGTGTGGTGGCGCACGCTTGTAATCCTGATACTTGGGAGGCTGAGACCCTGTTTCAAAATAAAGAATAAAAAATAGGGCTGGGGGTTTAGCCGGAGGTAGAATGCCCCTGAGTTCAATTCCCAGTACCTAAAAAAAAAAGCAATTGGAAATTTGATACATTGTATTGCATTGAATCTGTAGATGAACATGAAAGTACAGCAGGGGAGCCTGGGCTCATCACTCTCTCA
Source organism: Glis glis (assembly GCA_004027185.1). NCBI lineage: Eukaryota > Metazoa > Chordata > Mammalia > Rodentia > Gliridae > Glis > Glis glis. The sequence goes on from PVJS01055326.1 coordinate 1,162, forward strand.
GGCCCTGACTGGGGTTCTTCTCTGGCTCACCTTTTACATACTGTTTCTCTAGCTTTCCTTTTTTTTTTTTTTTTTTACAATACTGGGGATTGAACTCAGGGCCTTGTGCATGATAGGCAAGTGCTCAACTACTGAGCTACGTCCCCAGCCCTTGGCTTTCCTTCTTTTTTCTTTCTTTCTTTCTTTCTTTCCTTCCTTGCTTCCTTCCTTCCTTCCTTCTTTTCTTCCCTCTTTCCCTCCTGTCTGTCTCTCTTTCCTTCCTTTTCTTTTCTTCCCTCCCTCCCTATCTCTGTCTTTCCTTCCCTCCTTCCCTCCCTCCCTTCCTTCCTTCCTTCCTCCCTCCCTTCCTTCCTTCCTTCCTTCCTTTTCTTCCCTCCCTCCTGTCTATCTGTCTTTCCTTCCTTCCTCCCTTCCTTCCTTTTCTTTTCTTCCCTCCCTCCCTATCTCTGTCTTTCCCTCCCTCCCTCCCTCCCTTCCTTCCTTCCTTCCTTCTTCTTCCCTCCCTCCTGTCTGTCTTTCTTTTCCTTCCTTCTTTTCTTTCCTTCCCTCCCTCCCTCCCTCCCTCCCTCCCTCCCTCCTTTCTTTCTATTGAACCCAGGGATTCCACCTCCACATTATACCCCCAGCACTTTTTTTATTTTTTATTTTGAAACAGGGTCTCACTAAGTTGCTGAGGCTGGCCGCAAACCTGCAATCTTCCTATCTCAGCCTCCCAAGTACTGTAATTACAGGCATGTGCCACTGTGCCCCGCTGGCTTTCCATTCTTGACCTTCATTTCTTACTCTGAAAACCCCATATAGGGAAACTAATCCACGTCCTTCCTTGGGGGTATAGTGCCCTGCACGAAAGTCCATAGACTCTGTGGTCCACCTGTTAAGCACACCTACCAACTGTCTTTGTGCTCCACTCTAGTGTCAGCACCAGGTAGGCTGATAAATTTCTGTAGCTCAGCAAATTCTAGCCAGTGTCGGGGTGCAGGCTGTTCCTGGTGTAGGCACATGCAGTCTCTCCAGAAGGTTCTCTTTGAGTGTCTCTCCTCTGTGATGAGGTGATAAAGAGGAGAAGGGAAAGGCTGAAGCACAATTTCCCAAGAACTTCGTACGTTAATGGATTTTCCACATTAAAGAATTTCATGTCTTCTCTTGATATGATTTGGAGGTGGATGATAAAGTAATGTTCAGGTAATCTGCTTAGACATGTTAGTAAATTTTATGTGTATATTTTATCAATAATACACTTTTCAAAATTTTATTAATATTCTATCTACATTTGAAAATGTGCATACTCAATGACTCTAAAATTCCTCTTCTAGAAATTTACTCTAAAGAAGTAACTAGAAACATGTGAAAAGATGTAGTTTCAATGTTTAAACAAAAAATTAGATTAAATCAAGTTGTCCTACAAAAGAAAGCTTGTTAAATGATACAGAGGAATACTAGGTAGCCATTGTAAAGATAATCACAGGAGACTATCCAATGCCATAAAAGGATTCTCATTATATACTATTCAATGACAAAATATTTATAAAATAATATGTGATATATAATCCTAGTATTGTAGAATATATACATAGAAAAAAAGATTGGAAGAAAAGAAACCAAATCATTGCAGGTAACAAGTATCTTTGATGAAATTACATGCCTTTTATTTTCTTTTTGTTTATCTATATTCTAAACAACTATTTATTATATTTTTAATAAGAAAAAGTTGTTTTAATTTAAAATAAATAGAAGTTGAAAGAGCTGAAAGTGGTTTCGTCTGAGAAAACTAAGGTGTTTTATATAAAAGATGAAAGCAAGTTTTCTAATTGACCCACGGGTAGAACTAAGGCCAAGAGGTAGAAGTTATATAGACACAGCTTTCTGTTCAATGCAAAGAACTTTCTAATAGTCAGAGTTTGTTCCACAAGAAATACTGAGTTTTCCATTATTGGAGGCAATTTAGCCAAAGTTTGTGTGATTTCTTGGTAGCAATGACTTAAAATTGGCTCAGAGCCTGCACATGGTAGAAGCATAAAATGCTGACTGACTGTACCTACACAAGCAGAAAGCAAGTTGACTTCCATCTATGATCATTGGTAATCACAATACTCACATGACTTTGTATTTTCTTTCTTTTAGCCTGTTGGTCTTTGCAAAGGTTCTCTGAGTCGAAGAGACTCAGAAAAGTTTGTCTCTGTGACTTGCGACTTCTTCAAATCACAGGTATTTTTCAATCCAATTGTCTTCTTGTGAAGAAAAGAGCAGGTGATCTATATTAAGTTGCCACTACCTCCCAACTTTGCCATGATCATGATCCCCACTTCACTAAGGCTGCCCTAAGGCTGCCCCCACATGGTAGCTGGTCAGAAACCTGTCACACTTTGTTTTAGTCACAATGTGGTCCTGAAAATAAGGAAGACACAATCAGAAACAGGGAACTACCAGTTTGGATGGCTCAAACCTCCAAAGCATCAAACTCAGTGTCCCAAAGAAACCGTACCCCAAACCTCGGGAAGAAGTCATTTCCCTGAGAACATTCACTCCCTCTCCAGAAATATTTATTGAGCATTTACTATGAGGCAGCCTGGTATAGTTGAGACAAGCCACCTGGATTCCCGTCCTGCTCTGCACCTGTGAGCGATGGGGCCATAGTGACTTACCTGTCTGAGTCTTGCTTCCCTATCTATACAAAGGGGTTGCCTCATTCAGATCCCTATGAGAAACAAGAGAGAGGATCTGGACAAAGGACATTGTACAAGCCTGGCACAGAATTAATCTGCTGCTGCCACTACTAGGAACAGAGAAACAGCTCATTGGGGGCTAGGAACAAGTCATTAAACCTCTCTGGATTACTGTTCAGCTCTGAAACTGAGAGACTTGCAGTCAAGATTCTGTAGGTCTTGGCTCCCCTGGCCCTGTTTTGCTTTTTAACCTTTTCACAGGAGACCCACCCTTCTATCTGGTCCTCCTTTGAAATGTTCCTCCAGAAAGGCACAGACCAGCTTAGCCTGGTACCAGGCATAGCAGGGCTTTCCCTGTGGAGTTATGCATTTGAAAACATTCTGCCAGGTGTGGTGGTGTATGCCTGTAATCCCAGTACTTGGGAGGCTGAGATAGGAAGATTGCAGGTTCAAGGACAGCCTCAGCAAGTAGTAAGACTCTCATCAACTTAGTGAGACCCTGTTTCAAAATAAAAATAAAAATAGGGCTGGGGGTGTAGCTTGGAGGTAGAATGCCCCTGGGTTCAATCCCCAGTATCAAAGGAAAAAATAAAAGAAAACATTCTTATTTCAGGTTCAGGCCCCTGGAGATGAAATTTCTACTGCTAACAAGGGATCTGTGAAACTCCCCAAAGTGGAAGAACCTGGGCAGAAAAACATGGCTCCCTCCAACTCCTCTAAAACTGTGCCAAGGGGATCTGTCCAATACCTCCCTGACCTGGATGATAAGCCTGAAGATTCCAAGACAAAGAGCCCTCAGGAGGCCTTCCCACTGCAGCTGGATCTAAGCACGAATCCCCAGGGAGACACCTTGGATGTCTCCTTCCTCTTCATGGGGCCTGGGGAGAAGAAGCTGGTTGTCTTGCCTTTCCCCAAAAAAGAGCAGCACTCTACTGAGTGCCCAGGACCCGCCCAGGATGCCAGACCTTTGGTCCTCCCACCCTGAGAATCACAGAGAAGCTTCCTTGGGGGTATAGCGCCCTGCAAGAGATGAGAGGTGGTGGGGATGGGTCAGAGAAAGAGTGGGTTCAAATGTAGAGAGTGGCTAATAAAGTGTGTCTTTGACTCTTCTCAGTCTCAATGTGCTGATTGGATATAGAAATAATGAAACTAACACCCCCCGCCCATGTACATACTTGAGTTGCAATGAACACTGGACACTGCTATCCCAAACTGCAGTCTCAAGCCATGGACAGAGAGGCCTCTCTGTGTCTTCAACCTCTCACTTATAAAGATAGTGACCCTTTCAACACACGTGTATGTTCAACTCTCTGCATTAAAGCTCTCCATGAATAAGACACTTACCTACTTCTAAGAGGTATAAGAAAACGAGGCTCAGCAGAGTTGCTGTCTAACTAACTCCCCCTTATTTACAGGATCAAGTCTAGCCGGGTAGTGCCCATGCCATTTCCAACTCTGCCTCTTAATCTGCCTGATGGTCTCTGGATCTCAACAGATGACTGAGATGGGTGCACATGGAAGAGAAACATGCCTGTGGACTGTACAGGGCCCCATGGGAACACCAGACCACAGCAGTCCTCATTGTTGCAGGCTCTTGGGACAGGCACTGAAGGGCCCATCATGACATTCGATTGCAGTCTTTTTTTTCCATATTAAAAAAAAACCATGGGATGAATCCCCCTCAGTTGGAAGTATAGATGCATGTGTGCAGGTGTTTACACTCACACACAAGAAAGGACTTGACATTCTGACAGAGAATCAGCAGATGTAATGATTGTTCTCTAGCCTGGTAGTCATTTCTCAGAAGAGACAGATAGGCCTTAGCATAATTTACATGAGAGAAGTAGACAGTACTCATACTCTATTACTCTTACCTGCTACCCATAAGAAGGAAAAGTGATTGCGTGGAGTGTTGTGTTTATTTTATACCCTGTTTAAGTCAGGGTCCAGCAGGAAGCAGAACAGTGCTCAAATAGCTCATCAGGGAAGGGACCCTTAATAAGACCTTGTGGGCTAGGAGGGAAGGATAAGGGATGCTGAGGCACAGAGCCTCTACCACCCTGGGTTGAGAAAGCAGGAGGAAACGTGACTAGCCTACCTAAGCCCAGGGGAAGCTGGAGCTGGCAGGAGCCATCCCAGAACAGGATGCAGCGACTTCAGAACCTGCCGTGGTGGGAAGGAGCGAGGTATAAACACCATGCCCTCTTCTTCCAGTCTTCCCCTCCCATTGGCTCTTTAATCCCACCAGCAAACCAGCCAGCGGGGAGCCTGGGCTCATCACTCCCCCTCAGGCCCCGACTGGGGTTCTTCTCTGGCTCACCTTTTACGTGCTGTTTCTCTAACTTTCCTTTTTTTTTTTTTAACAATGCTAGGGATTGAACCCAGGGCCTTATGCTTGCTAGGCAAGTACTCAAGTACTGAGTTACTTCCCCAGCCCTTGGCTTTTTCGTTCTCTCTCTCTCTCTCTCTCTCTCTCTCTCCCCCTCCCCCACCCTCCCTTCCTCCCTTCTTTCCTTCCTTCCTTTCCTTTCCTTTTCTTTCCTTTTCTTTTCTTTTCTTTTCTTTTCTTTTCTTTTCTTTTCTTTTCTTTTCTTTTCTTCCTTCCCTCCTGTCTTTCTTCTTTCTTTCTTTTTCTTTCTTCTTTCTCTCTCCTTCCTTCTTTTCTTTTCTTCCCTCCCTCCCGTCTGCCCTTTCTTTCTTTCTTTCTCTCTCTCTCTCTCTCTCTCTCTCTCTCTCTCCCTCCCTCCCTCCCTCCCTCCCTCCCTTCCTTCTTTGGATCGAACCCTGGGGGTTCTACCTCCGCATTACACCCCTAACACTTTTTTATTTTTTATTTTGAAACAGGGTCTCACAAAGTTGCTGAGGCTGGCCACAAACCTGCAATCTTCTTATCTCAGCCTCCAAAGTACTGTAATTACAGGCATGCGCCACGGTGCCCCACTGGCTTTCTGATGGGGATTGAGCTTGCACTGATTGCTAATAAGAACAAGCTTTCATACTTAGGCAGAACAATAAAATCCTTTTTTCTGTCTCTAAGCTGTCAGCCAAGAGCTCCAAGGTTGACATTGGTTAGCTAAAAGCTGGCTGTTAGCCTGACTGGAAGATAAGGTGCAAGAACCCTGAATGCTGAGAACTGCACTTAGAAGGAAAGAATTCCACAGACCTTCACAAGTTCAGACCAAATTAAAAGATGAAAATGGCCAGGCATGGTGGCACATGCTTGTAATCCCAGTACTTGGGAGGCTAAGACTGGAGGATATAGGTTTGCAGCCAGCCTCAGCTACTTAGTGAGGCCTCCATAACTTAGTGAGACCCTGTTTCAAAATAAAGCATAAAAAAATAGGGCTGGGGGTGTAGCTCGGAGGTAGAATGCCCCTGGGTTCAATCCCTGGTACTGCCAAAAAAAAAAAAAAAGATGAAAAAGCAGGCTGCATTAACCTAGTATTGATTATTAATAATAATGCAAAAGTAGTTAAAGCCTTCTTTAGAAAGCCACAGTCCCATGTTACCAAACAAGCCAGCAACTACAGGAGCTGTTAAGCAAACAAGTTACCATAAAAGATAAAGATGAGCCAGGCGTGGTGGCGCATGCTTGTAATCCCAGTACTTTGGGAGGAGGAGACTGGAGGATCCGGGTTCGCGGCCAGCCTCAGCTCTCTCTCCCTCTCTCTCTCTCTCTCTCTCTACTTAGTGAGGCCTTCGGCAACTTCGTGAGACCCGGTTTCAAAATAAAGTATAAAAAATAGGGCCGGGGGCGTAGTGCGGAGGTAGAATGTCCCTGCATTCAATCCCCGGTACCGCAAAAAAAAAAAAAAAGATAAAGATGATAAAACTTACACAAAGACACAAGTATCAAGACTTTCTGGATATAAAAAAATGATTGTCAGGGGAAAGAGGATCCAAGCGTCTTACCTAAGGGACGGCGGTGGAGCCATCTTGGCCAGACCGCGCCGGCCGTTACCAGCATTGCAGCTTCCACACGCCGCCGGCAGAGAAGCCAGACACCTGTTGTGAGTTCAACTGCAGGTCAGCAGAGACGAAAGCAAGCAGCAGCTCGCTCCACACTCAAGACACCAAACGGCAGCAGCTACAACGGCTGCAGCAGCGCCATCTTGGCAGGACTTTGCCGGCGACTACCAGCATTGTGGCTCCTGCACAAGTCCAGCGGAGACGCCAGCGACCTGCTGTGCATGCAGCAGCTGCAGAATAGCAGCAGTGAAGGCGAGCAGCGACTCGCTCCACGCGCGACACAGACCCGAACTGCTGCGTCGGCATAAGCAGCAGCGGCACCATCTTGATCAGACCTCGCCGACAGCAACTGGCATTGCGGCTTCTGCAGGCCACCAACAAAGAAGCCAGGGAGCTCTTCTAAAACCAGCACTGCAGAGCATCAGCGACGGGTGCGAGCAGCAGTTCGAACCACACTCGGCAGAGTCCCCAGCGCCCGGAGACCTGACCAGAGCCTGCAGCAGCGACTGAGCCCCCACTCCCCAGAGATTAAGAGCAGCGCTCAAGGAGACCGTAAGTCAACGAGCCGCCCCAGGGGGAGACCACCCAGCGTAGCCACAGGGACTCATGGGGTCTGGGACAGTGTGGATTGTCCCGGTGGAGGTGGGAGTGGGGTCTGCTGTGTGATGTGGTAGATGCGTGGATAAGCAGACAGTCCCGGGCGATATTTGAGTGGGATAAACTTGCAGCCCGCGGGTCGCAGCACCCTTGTAGAGTCCCCGGGGAGTACCACAGGACATACAGCTGTGGTACCAGGGAAAATTGGACCAAACCAGCACTATTTGTGGAAAACGTGGAGTTCCGTGTTTACATAGAATCAGGGCAAGACGACACCCACTGCTTCTGTAGGCAAAGAGAGACACAAGCCCAGGGCCCCCTGCTGGTGACACCTGCCATAGGTGTAGATAGAGACAGACATAGGGACAGCCCAAGTGAAGACCACAGAGACCCATGCTTGCAGTGAGAAGGGCAATAGCGGCACTGATCGCTTGCACAGGTAGTGAGAGGCACCAGGCAAGGGCTCCAATCACTGAAGGAGACCAAGAACAAACTGGGCCTGCAAATGGACATTATACTGAGGAAGTGAGAATAACCATTCAGGAAAGGATATTCACCTTTAAGACTCACCTAGTAGCAACTATCTACCTCCAGGATAAGAAAAGGGAGAGGGATTAGACATAGGATACCTACAGAGTGAGAGAGAGAGAGAGAACTACCAAAAGCAACAAAGGTATAAACATAAGAAACCTGAAATCATGAAAATGAAGAATAGAAAAGAAACAATGAGCCCCCACAATCCCACAACAACAGAACCCACCAACTCAGAAGTGCAAAGATTGCCAGAAGGACAATTCAGAACTTTAATAGAGGAAATGATACAGGATTTCTGAAAAGAATTCAGAGTGAGCCTGATAGAAATGAAGGATCAAATAAGCAGGAATCAAAAGGAAGTGAAGGATGCAATAATTAAAATGAAGGCATCAATACAGACCATCAACAATAGAATAGACCACGTGGAAAACAGAATATCACTCTTAGAAGATGACCTCTCCAAAAATGAACACATAGTATATAAATTAGAAAAAACAATTCGACAGCATGAATTGGACATTGAGGAGATCTCAGCCAGTCTTAAAAGAGCAAACATAAGAATAATAGGCATAGAAGAGGGATTAGAAACAAACTAAAGGAATCAATAATCTATTCAGAGAAGTAATATTAGAAAATTTTCCAAACATAGAAAGAGAGGCCGATACACAGGTACAGGAAACATATAGAACCCACAATAGACGGGATCAGAGAAGAGGTTCACCACGCCACATAATAATCAAACTGACTAATATAGAGGCCAAGGAGAGAATCTTAAAGGCAGCGAGAGCAAAACAGCAAGTAACATTCAGAGGCAAACCAATAAGAATCACTTCTGACCTTCCAAACCAAGTCATGAAAGCCAGGAAGGACTGAAGCGACATATTCCAAACTCTGAAAGAAACAACCTCCAACCAAGATTTGTCTACCCAGCAAAGATATCTATCAAATTCAATGGAGAAATAAAAACCTTCCATGACAAACAGAAGCTGATAGACTTTATGTCTTCCAAACCAGCACAACAGAAAATGCTCAAAGAGATTGATTACAAAGAAGAAATAATAAGGAAACACCAGAACCAGAGAAACAGTGATTCCCATCAAACAAACAACTAGGCAAAGAACAAACACTACCTTAAACAGAAATTAAAACTCAAAATGTTAGGAATGAAAACCCATCTCTCAATAATCACGCTGAATATAAATGGCCTCAACTCCCCAATCGAAAGACATAAGGTGGCAAAATGGATTAAAAATCACAATCCATCTATATGCTGCCTGCAAGAAACACACCTTACAAGTAAAGATACGCACAAACTAAAGGTGAAGGGATGGAGCAAGGTAATCCACGCTAATGGAACTCAAAAACAAGCAGGAGTAGCAATTATGATATCAGACAAATTAGACTTCAAACCTAAACTTATCAGAAGAGACAAAGAAGGTCATTTCTTACTGGTAAAAAGAACAATCCAGCAAGAGGATATAATAGGAGCCAACATTTATGCCCCAAACATAGGTACAACCACTTTCATAAAAAAACTCTTTGCTACATTAAATCACACATAGGTCCCAATACAATAATATTGGGAGACTTCAACACACCTCTCACACCACTAGATCGATCTTCAAGACAAAAGGTCAGTAAAGATGTCTCAGACCTATGGAACACCATAAACCAAATGGACCTAGTAGACATACAGAATATTCCACCCAACAACAGCTGAATTCACATTTTTTTCAGCTGCTCATGGAACTTTCTCTAAAATAGACCATATCCTAGGCCACAAAGTGAGTACTAGCAAGTTATGGTCTTTTCAGACCATAATGGAATGAAACTAGAAATCAACTATTAAGAAGACCCAGAGAAACCTCATAAACAAGTGGACACTGAATTGACCACACTGCTGAATGAGGAATGGGTAAAAGAAGAAATAAGGGGAGAAATCAAGAAATTCCTAGAAACAAATGAAAACAGAGACACAACATATCAAAATCTCTGGTACACCCTGAAGTCAGTATTAAGAGGAAAATTCATAGCACTGAGTGCCTACATAAGAACAGAATATCACCAAATAAATAACCTAATGACACACCTCAAAGCCCTTGAAAAACAGGAACAGTCTAACCCCAAAGCTAGTAGAAGACAGGCAATTATTAAAATCAGAGCAGAAATCAACGAAGTAGAGAATAAAAAACAATAAAAAAATCAACAAATCCAAAAGCTGGTTCCTTGAAAAAATAAACAAGATAGATAAACCACTAGCCAACCTAACCAAAAGAAAGAGAGAATCAACCCAAATTACTAAAATAAGAAATGAAAAAGGTGATATTAACACCAACAGCACGGAAATCCAGAGGATAATCAGAAACTACTTTGAAAAACTATACTCCAACAAAATGGAAAACCTAGAAGAAATTGACAAATTCCTAGACGCATACAACCTTCCTAAGTTGAATCAAGAAGACATAGAAAATTTAAATCGACCAATAGCAATCAAAGAGATTGAAGCAACAATAAAGAGCCTACCATCAAAGAAAAGCCCAGGTCCAGATGGTTTCCCAATGGAATTTTATAAAACCTTTATAGAAGAACTAATCCCAATACTCCTCAATCTATTCTGTGAAATAGAAAGAAATGGGACTCTCCCAAACACATTCTATGAAACCAACATCACACTAATATCAAAACCAAACAAAGACAGCTCAAGAAAAGAAAACTACAGACCTATATCATTGATGAACTTAGATATAAAACTTCTAAACAAAACACTAGCAACACGCATTCAAAACCACATCACGAAAATCATACATCATGACCAAGTCGGGTTCATCCCAGGGATGCAAGGCTGGATCAACATACGAAAAATAATCCATGTAATCCACCACATAAACAGAACTAAAGACAAAAATCACATGATCATTTCAATAGATGCTGAAAAAGCATTTGACAAAATCCAACACCCATTCATGATAAGAACACTGTAGAGAATTGGAATAGAAGGAACATACCTCAACATCATAAAGGCAATATACAATAGGCCCACAGCCAACATCATACTGAATGGGGAAAAACTTCAAGAGTTCCCCTTAAAAACAGGAACAGGACAAGGATGTCTGCTGTCACCACTCCTTTTCAATATAGTACTTGAGACTCTAGCCAGAGCAATAAGGCAAGAGAAGGAAATAAAAGGAGTACAAATAGGAAAAGAGGAACTGAAACTATCTCTATTTGCAAATGACATATTATACTTCAAAAATTCAACAAACTCAACCAAAAGGCTCGTAGAACTGATCAACAAATTCAGCAAAGTGTCTGGATACAAAATTAATCTTTAAAAAACAGAAGCTTCTCTGTGTGCCAACCATAAATCCATTAAAAAAGAAATCCAGAAGATATTTCCACTCATGATATCCCCCAAAACAATAAAATACTTGGGAATAAACCTAACCAAGGAGGTAAAAGACCTCTACAAGGAAAAGTATAAAACATTGAAAAAAGAAATTGAAGAGGATCTTAGAAGATGGAAAGATCTCCCATGCTCTTGGGTAGGCAGAATAAACATGATCAAAATGGCCATTCTTCCAAAAGTGCTCTACAGATTCAATGCAATACCCATTAAATTACCAAAGTCATTCTTCACTGACATAGAAAAATCTGTCCTTAAATTCATTTGGAACAACAAAAAACCCAGAATAGCCAAAGTAGTTCTCAGCAACAAGAACCATGCAGGAGGCATCACAATACCTGACTTCAAACTATACT
>PVJS01055327.1:0-12685 GCA_004027185.1 Glis glis
GGATGGGAGGGCGGGGCTGCGCGGGCCGGGGGCGGGGCCTGGGATGCGTGCGTGCCCTGGGACCCTGGCGGAGTGTTGGTCGCGTCTCCCTGTCACCTGCCACTACGTTCTACTCTGGCCAGACCCCGAGATTGCTGCCCACTGCCCCGGTCTGCCAAGTTCTGACGAGCCCGTAGCTCCTTGCCGATGCCGGGCTCTCTACTAGGGATGTCATTCCCCTCCCAGAGGTGGTGGACGCCCACCCGGGAAAGGGTCGGAACCCTCATACTCCCCACCAGACGCATCCTCCCGTACAATAGCAGTGTGCGTGCGCTGGAATCCGGGTCTGCTCCTCTGGCTTCGGCTAACCCCGGGCACAAGCTTCTCACTGCAGCAGCCCCCACCAGGCTTGCGATTATTCCTCCGTTGCCCTTTCTAGATGTGTGACCTTGGCAGGTCACTTACCTAGCCTCTCTGCACCTCTAGTCTCCTATTCTGAGAAAACAGCAAGGTAATATGTGTCTGCTGTCCGTATACCTCTGTCCCCACACTGCCCAGCACTGAGCACCAGGCTTGCTGGAGGAGGGTGCTGGACCGAAAGTCCCAGCCCAGAAGAGCACTTGTTTATTCCAACATATTTTGCCTTCCAGTTTCCAAAGAGATGGTGAGGAAGGCCCAGCCAGGCAGCTGACCAGAGCAGCGTAAGGTTTCTCCAGGGAAAGTGGGCCTCCCCTTACCAGGCCTCTCACAATGGTGGCATAGAAATCTGGCCTGGCATTGGGTCTCAGCAGGCCTGTGATCCAGCCCCGTCCATCTCAGCTTCTCTAGTGTATCACAAGCTGCTGCTTCAGCATCTTCAATGACTCACTGTGTCTCATGTCATTCAGATGAACACTGTGTGCTTTATAATTCGTTCAGCAACCATCCATCTGCCTGCTGTGCCTCGTTGAGCACTCTGCCTTGAGCCAGGCCGATGATCGACCTGGTACACACACTCCCGGCACTCTAGAACAGGGTCTCACCCTGGAGCTGTGTTAGAACTACCAAGGGGCTGGTTAAAAACAAACTGCAGTTCTGATTGGATTTGTAGGTGTGGACAGAGCCTGACACTTTAGCATCTCTAACAAATCCCCAAGTGGTGCAGACTCCCTAGTACCAGGACCCCGTTGTGAGAACGTCTGGCCTGCAGAAAGCAGACATTCATGGAATAACGGAGCAAGGGAAGAAATCACTATAGACAGTGACAGGTGCGGCAGGGTACACCAAAAGTGTGACACCTGGAGGCTGAGTGTGCCTGAGGTGATGGGGGTGGGGGTGTTGCAGGGAGAAGGGACCAAGGCATTAGGATGACAGGCATGTGCTGCTGTGTCCTGCAGATGGAAGCTTTTAACTGCCTTGTGTGCAGTACAACATTCTGCATTCCACAATGAAAAGCGAAGTCAAGTTTCAAACAAGCTGGGCGTGGTGATGCATGCCTGTCATCCCAGGACTTGGGAGGCTGAGACAGAAGGATCACAAGTTCGATGCCAGCCTCAGCAACTTCATGAGGCCCTCCACAACTTAGACCCTGTTTCAAAATAAAAAATAGAGTCAGGCATGGTGGTGCACACCTGTAATCCCAGATCTTGGGAGGCTGAGACAGGAGGATTGCAAGTTCAAATCCAGCCTCTGCAACTTAGGCTGTTAGCAACTTAGTGAGACCCTGTTTCAATAAAATAAAATAGGGCTGGAGGTGTATCTTGGAGGTAGAATGCCCCTGAGTTTAACCCCAGTACCACAAAAAAATAAAATGGGAATGGGGTGTAGCTTGGAGGTAGAATGCCCCTGGGTTCAATCCACTGTACCACAAAAAAAAAAAAATAAAATAAAATAAAGCCAGGTGTGATGGCACATGCTTGTAATCCCAGTACTTGGGAGGCTGAGACAGGAGGATCACAAGTTCAAAGCCAGCCTCAGCAATTTAGTAAGGCCCTCCACAACTTAGTGAAACCGTTTCAAAATAAAGAATAAAACCAAGCATGGTGGCACACGCTTGTAATCCCAGTACTTGGGAGGCTGAGACAGGAGGATCGCAGGTTCACAGCCAGCCTCAGCAACCTCATGAGGCCCTCCGCAACTTAGTGGGACCCTGTGTCAAAATAAAACATAAAAATAGGGCTGGGGGTGTACCTCGGAGGTAGAATGCCCCTGGGTTCGATCCTCAGTACAGCCCCTCAAAAAAGATTAGTATCTGTAGGAGGCTACCAGCCCCTCTAGTGCTGGATATTCACACTGCTTTTTTTTTTTTTTTTTGTGGTACTGGGGCTTGAACCCAGGGGCATTCTACCTCTGAGCTACACCACCAGCCCTATTTTTTTTTTATTCTTTATTTTGAAACAGGGTCTCACTAAGTTGCAGAGTGCCGGGATCCAGCCTTGGCTGGTCCAGGGGAATCCCTGAAGGAGGTGTAGGGTCAGTGAGGGAATGAGACAGGAGGCTCAGCAGTTCAGTGAAGCTGCAGGCACTGTCTCTGCCCAGCGAGCATCAGACTTTATTTTTATACCTTTTTTTTTTTAGCGGTATTGGGGATTGAACCCAGGGGTATTTTACCTCCGAGTTACACCCCCAGCCCTATTTTTTATACTTTATTTTGAAAGTGGGTCTCACGAAGTTGTGGAGGGCCTAAGTAGCTGAGGCTGGCTGCAAACCCAGATCCTCCGGTCTCCGCCTCCCAAGTACTGGGATTACAAGCGTGCACCACCATGCCCGGCTTTTTTATACCTATTTTACATCAGGAAGTCTTACGCTAACAATTTTCTGCTTAGTACATCATGAAAAATATTTTTTACTTAGTACGTCATAGGACTCTTTACAGTGCACTTACCCACAGTTATTAACAACCCATTGTCCAGATGGTCACAACATGTTCTTCACCAATTACTCAGGTTCCATGCAAACTTGCGTTTCTTCCCACAATGTCAACTTAGCTTTTTTTGTGTGTGTGTGTGTGGTACCAGGGATTGAACCCAGGGCAGTTTACCTCCGAGCTACACCTCCAGCCCGATTTTTTGCCTTTATTTTGAAACAGGGTCTCACTAAGTTGCGGAGGACCTCACTAAGTAGCTGAGGCTGGCCACAAACCCAGATCCTCTAGTCTCCGCCTCCCAAGTACTGGGATTACAAGCGAGTGCCACCACACCGGCCCTCAACTTAGCTCTTTTAATCATTTGCATTGTTCTCAGAAATATCACACTGCGGTTATCAGGTGACAGACATGACCTTACCTAAAGGCTTTTGACTACTACCTTTTATATTTTTTATATAAGTCTTACCTATTTTTATATTACATGGCTACATATACTATGCTGTCTAACAATAAATGTCATTGTGGCTAACTATGTCTGCTACTAAACTATTTTTATTTATATCTTTCCTATGTAGACTATAACTATACTTATGCTAAAGGTTAAAAGCTATGAATAATATGGTTAACTAGACCTTACACCTATACTTAAACTATATTCTATTTTAATGTCATTTATGCTTATATTCTATACTTTATTCTTTCTCTTTTTTTTTTGAACCCAGGGGTGTTCTACCTCCAAGCTACACCCCCAGCCCTGTTTTTTATACTTTATTTTGAAACCGGGTCTCACGAAGTTGCGGAGGGCCTCACTAAGCAGAGAGAGAGAGAGAGAGACAGAGAGACAGACAGAGAGAGCTGAGGCTGGCCGCGAACCCGGATCCTCCGGTCTCCACCTCCCAAAGTATTGGGATTACAAGCGTGCGCCACCACGCCCGGCCTACTTTATTCTTTCTTTAGTTGAGCTTTAAGTTTTTCTATTTCTTTCTGATGACCTTTCATATTCTTTTTAAGGAACTCTTATTTCTCTGTTTTTGGTGTTATCTATCCACCATTTATAATAAGTGAGCAATGCCTGTAATTGGTTAATCTTAGATGAAGTGGAATTAGTACAAAATGTAGGGATTTTAGCAAGCCTTATCATAAAGTTTGTGTCTCTAGCTCGGACCCATTTGCCACCATTCGCCTTGAAGGTAAACACCTGTGTAACTTAGAGGAGGGTCAGTCACAGGCTGATAGTCACAGGCTTGCTTGTCTTCCTCGAAGGAGAAACAAGAGCCTCCTACCTATCCAGTAGGCAGGCATCCCAGAAGCCATAATTGTTGGTACAGCAGGTCATTGTTTATGTTCCTCCTTCTTCTGAGCACTAGCTAATATTTTACAGATTGGTGGGCAGTACTCATTGTCTGGTTTAACTCCCTTTTCCTATAAATTATTTTTATACTGGGAACAACAGTTTTCCTGCATTTCACCTGAATTAGAGTCATTCTGCGTAAATTGAGTTCTTGGCATAAGTCCTACAATTCCCGTCACCAATCCCACAATTATTAACATTAATAGTAAGGCCACCAACAGGCTAGCCGCCTGTTAGAGGATGTCCGCTCTGCGACAAACCTCCTTCTGCTGTGACTTTGTTAAAGAGCCGAAGAAACTTTGGCTTCGCCTTTGGTGTCACCAATCCCACAATTATTAACATTAAGGCCACCAACAGGCTTGCCGCCATTAGAGGATGTCTGTTCTGTGACAAGCCTCCTTCTGCTGTGACTTTGTCAAACAGCCAAAGAAACTTTGGCTTCACCTTTGGCCCCGGCAGCAGAGGGCCTCACTAAGTAGCTGAGGCTGGCCGTGAACCCAGATCCTCCGGTCTCAGCCTCCCAAGTACTGGGATTACAAGCATGTGCCACCATGCCCAACTAGTGCTGGATATTCAGAGGAGAAGAGGTGTTACCCCAAACGCAGGATCACTGTGCCCCCAACAGAACCCAGATGTCAACGCTGCCAGCCACAGCTGCTTTGGCCATTGATGCTAAAGGTCACTGCCACTGTCACCACCACATAAGGCACTGGTAGAAGTCTGAAAAAAAAATGGCTCATCTCTTCTGCCTCTGGTAGAGCATGATGGGACACCTGTCAGCGAGAGGATCTAGGACATGTGCCACACAGGCTTCTGCCACAGTGTCAGAGTCTAGAAGGCTGGTGGCAACAAACAGTTCACCATCATCTGGAAACAGGTGTGTGCAAGTCCTGATGGCCAGTGACACAGCCTGAGTGGCCTGGGATCCCTTCATGACAGTGGCTGCCACACGGTGGCTAGCGACCCAGCATCCTGGGGCCTTTCTCACCAGAGTCCAGAGCCACTCCGTCCGACAGGGTCGTCACTCACCACGTGTGGCTGAGGTTTAAATGTAAACTAATTACACATGATCCTCAACTTACAATCTTGATGATGCCCATCATAAGTCGAAATTATTGGATAACAATGCATGTTAACCCGCCTGACCTATCGAGCCTCCTACCATTAGCTACACAGTACGCTGTAGACTGTAGCTTGTTTCCCTGCAGGATCGCTGGGCTGACGGGAACTGGCACCCATTGTTGCTGTCCAGCATCGCAAGAGACTGTCAGGCATATCGCTAGCTCAGGAAGAGATCCAAATTCAAACCCAGTATGCTTTCTACCACACATGTTCACTTTCCCACCAGGAAGCTGAAAAACCTCCAACTGAACCAGCATACACTGGAGACCCCCTGTACAATGAAGGAAGATTAAAAAGGCAGGTGTGAGCTGGGCGTGGTGGCACACACTTGTAATCCCAGTACTTTGGGAGGCAGAGACCGGAGGATCCGGGTTCGCGGCCAGCCTCAGCTCTCTCTCTCTCTCTCTCTCTCTCTCTCTCTCTACTTATTGAGGCCCTCCGCAACTTCGTGAGACCTGGTTTCAAAATAAAGTATAAAAAATAGGGCCGGGTGTGTAGCGCGGAGGTAGAATGCCCCTGGGTTCAATCCCCGGTACTGCAAAAAATAAATAAATAAATAAATAAATAAATAAAAATAAGATAGGGCTGGGCAGGCATGGTGGTGCATGCTTGTAATCCCAGTACTTGGGAGGCTGAAACAGGAGGATCATGCAACCTTGTGAGGCCCTCTGCAACTTAATGAGACCCGTTTCAAAATAAAAAATAAAATACGGCTGGAGATATAGCCCGGAGGTAGAAGGCCCCTGGGTTCCATCCCTAGCACCACAAAAAAAAAAAAAAAAAAAAAAAAGGCTGGGGGTATATCTTGGAGGTAGAATGCCCCTGGGTTCAATCCCCAGTGCCACAAAAAAAAAAAAAAGAAAGAAAGAAACAAAGGACAGAAGAAAGGAAGGACAGAAGGGAAAGAGGGAGGGAAGGAAAAATGTTTCACATCAAGAAAATTTCATGTTATTAGTGACTTACAACCAGAAGAAATAAAGCAACACTCTTTTTCAAAATACACAACTTTCATTTTATTGTGGCACTGGAGATTGAACCCGGGGTGTTCTACCTCTAACCTACACCCCCAACCCTATTATTTATTTATTTATTTTGAAACAGGGTCTCACTAAGTTGCATAGGGCCTCACTAAATTGCTGAGGCTGGCCGCAAACCTGCGATCCTCCTGTCTCAGCTACTCAAGTACTGGGATTACATGCCTGTGCCACCGCACCCAGCTCTACTTTAAAAAAATTTATTTATTTATTTGTTTGTTTATTTTGTGGTACTGGGGATTGACCGCAGGGGCGTTCTAACTCTGAGCTACAAGTAGCTGAGGGTCTCACTAAATTGCTGAGGCTGGCTGTGATCCTGCAATCCTCCTGTCTCAGCCTCCCAAATACTGGGATTACAGGCATGCACCACTATGCCCAACTCTACTTTTTTTTTGTGGTACTGGGGATTGAACCCAGGGGCATTCTACCTCTGAGTTACACCCCCAGCCCTATTTATTATTCTTTATTTTGAAGCAGGGTCTCACTAACTTGCAGAGGGCCTCACTAAGTAGCTGAGGCTGGTCGCAAAGCCGGATCCTCCGGTCTCAGCCTCCCAAGTGCTGGGATTACAAGTGTGCGCCACCACGTCTGGCCCTACTTTTTATTTTTGAAACAGGGTCTCACTAAGTTGATGAGGGTCTGTGTAAGTTGCTGAGGCTGGCCTCCAATCTGCGATCCTCCTGTCTTGCCTCCCAAGTACAGGGATTATAGGTGTGTGCCACTGTGCTTGGTCCAATTTTATTTTATAAAAACACTTGAGCCGGGCGTGGTGACGCACGCACCCTTGTAATCCCAGTACTTTGGGAGGCGGAGACCAGATGATCCGGGTTCGTGGCCAGCCTCAGCTCTCTCTCTCTCTCTCTCTCTCTCTCCCTGTCTCTCTCTCTCTCTACTTAGTGAGGCCCTCCGCAACTTCATGTGACCCGGTTTCAAAATAAAGTATAAAAAATAGGGCCGGGGGTGTAGCACGGAGGTAGAATGCCCCTGGGTTCAGTCCCCGGTACTGCAGAAATTAATTAAAGAGCCTTGTGTAGCTGGGCGTGGTAGTGCATGCCTGTAATTCCAGTACTTGGGAGGCTGAGACAGGAGGATTGCAGGTTCTAGGATGGCCCCAGCAATGTAGTGAGACTCCCAGCAGCCTAGTGAGACCGTTTCAAAACAAAAAGTAAAAAAATAAAAGCCAGGCGTGGTGGCGCATGCCTGTAATTCCAGTACTTGGGAGGCTGAGACAGGAGGATCACAGGTTCAAGGATAGTTGCAGCAAGTAGTGAGACTCTCATCAACCTAGCGAAACCTTGCTTTAAAATAAAATTAAATAGGGCTGGGGGTGTAGCTCAGAGGTAGAATGCCCCTAAGTTCAATCCTTAGTACCACAAAAAAAAATTTTTTTAAATAAAAATAAAGCCGGGCATGGTGGTGCATGCTTGTAATCCCAGTACTTGGGAGGCTGAGACTGGAGGATCCGGGTTTGCGGCCAGCCTCAGCTACTTAGTGAGGTCTCCGCAACTTAGTGAGACCCTGTTTCAAAAGAAAGAATAAAAAATAGGGCTGGGGGTGTAGCCCGGAGGTAGAATGCCCCTGGGTTCAATCCCTGGTACCACAAAAAATAAATAAGTAAATAAAAATAAAATAAATAAATAAAAAATAAAAAGGGCTGGGGATGTAGCTCAGAGGTAGAATCCCTCTGGGTTCAATCCCCAGTACCACAAAAAAATAAAAAGGGCTGAGGGTGTAGCTGGGAAGTAGACTCCCCCTAGGTTCAATCTCCAGGGCCTGTCCTTGGCCGCATCCTTGCTTGCCCCTGGCTCCAGGGCTCAGGTCTGTGGAAGCAGGTTTGGGCTCATAAGGGAAAATGGGATCCACTCCACTGAGAAGCATGGGAACATTTTTCAAGGAAAACTGGACAAATGACAAGTAGACATTTGAGCCTTTAGATGCAGATTCAAGTAGGAACAAAGTTTTCCCAGTCATCTTTCTGAGGCAGTGACTACAGCTCGTCCCGCCTATGGAATCTACTGAAATGATTTTCACGCCCATGGAACTTTCCTACCAGAAGCTCCTCATCTTCCTCACGGGCCTTTTTCACTTCTTCTTTGGCCTGTATGGCGTCCATCTCCCTTTCTGGACCCTGAAGAAGAAAACAGAACAAAGGCCCCAGTGCCCAGGGGTCATGCTCACTGGAGGCCGAATGTGTGTCAATACTCAATCTGTCCTGCCTTCCAGAAGCCTCCATACCAGCCTAAGGTAGACGGAACAAGAGCCCCTAAAGATAGGGGATGGGGATGCAACTCAGTGGAAGAGCACTTCTCTAGCAGGTGAGAGGCCCTGGCTTCCATCCCCAGAAATTAAACAAACAAACAAACAAACAAACAAACAAACTAATCCCTGGAAGCTGCAAGGGTTGCCTTATGTGGGAAAAGAGTCTTTCCAATTGTGATTAATTCAAGTATTTTGAGATGAAGAGATCATCCTGTGTGTTAGTCAACTTTCTATCACTGTGACAAAATGCCTGAGGTAATCAGCTACAAGGAGGAAAAGTTTATTTTGTTATTGTGTGTGTGTATGTGTGTGTGTGTGGTACTGGGGGTTGAACCCAAGAGCATTCTATTTCCAAGCTACACCCCCAGCCCTTTTTTATTTTTTGTTTTGAATCAGGGTCTCACTAGGTTGCTGAGAGTTTTGCTAAATTGCTGAGGCTGACTGGCCTTGAACCTGCAATCCTCCTATCTCAGCCTCCCAAGTACTGGGATTAAAGCTTATTTGAGCTCATGGTTTCAGAGGTTTCCCCCCATGGTTCCCTGACCTGTTGCTTGGGCTGTGGCAGCACAGTGCATCATGGCAGACGGCTGGGGTGGAGATTGTTGCTCACTTCATAGCAGCCAGGAAGCCAATGGACAGAAAGAAAGGGGCCAGGGTCCCCAAATCCCCTTTAAGAGCATGCCCCAGGTGGGCGTGGTGACGCACACTTGTAATCCCAGTACTTGGGAGGCTGAGACCGGAGGATCTGGGTTCGTGGCCAGCCTTAGCCACTTAGTGAGGCCCTCTGCAACTTAGCGAGACCCTGTTGCAAAATAAAGAATAAAAAATAGGGCCGGGGGCGTAGCTTGGAGGTAGAATGCCCCTGGGTTCAATCCCCAGTACTGCAAAAAATAAATAAGTAAATAAATAAATAAATAAATAAAAATAAGAGCATGCCCCAATGACCTAACTTCCTCCCACTAGACCCCACCTCCTAAACTCCCCCCACCTGCCATCGGCTGGAGACTGAAACTTTGACACACAAGCCTTTGGGGACATTCAAGATGTGACTAAACTATGTGACCAGCATTTCCACTCCTGGGCATGTGTCCACTGAAATACATACACAGGTCGGGCATGGTGCTGCATGCCTCTCTCTCTCTTTCTCTCTCTCTCTCTTTCTCCCTGTTTCTCTCTCTCTCTCTCTCTCTCTCTCTCTACTTAGTGAGGCCCTACGCAACTTCGTGAGACCCAGTCTCAAAATAAAGTATAAAAAAATAGGGCCAGGGGCGTAGCGCGGAGGTAGGACGCCCCTGCGTTCAATCAAGTACCGAAAAAAAAAAGTTGGGCACGGTGGTGCACTCCTGTAATCCCAGTGCTTGGGAGACTGAGACAGGAGGAGCGCAGGTTTGAGGACAGCAACCTCGTAAGGCCCTCAGCAACTTAGTGAGATCCTGTTTCTTTTTCTTTTTTCTTTTGGTACTGAGGATTAAACTCAGGGGCATTCTACCTCTGAGCTACACCTTCAGCCCTATTTTATTTTTGAAGCAGGGTCTCACTAGGTTAGCAAAAATTCATCAAGCCCTTTCCTATATGCTTGACAAAATTTACAAAAATAAGTGAAGGATAAGAGAAAAATTCATAGTGTACATCATCGGTACCTTGGTTTCACCCCAGGTGGCTTTGGCAAAATTCTCAGCATACTCTTCATCATCTGTGATCAGGAAGTTATCAAAGATAGTTCCGGATCTCACCTGTGAATGAAAATAAGACCTTTATTATTGATGTAGATATTACACATGTAACAACTTCCCACTGAGAGATAGTCGTATTGAGCTCAGTACTGTAATCAGTTCTTAGTAGCAGATGGTGCTTAAGCCCATTTCTAGAATACTAAGCTACACCCCCATGTGGGGCTGAGGGTGCAGCTCCACAGTATAACATGTGCTGAGCATATGTGAGGCCCTGGGTTCCACTCCCAGTACAAAGAAGAAAAGAAAAAAGCCAGGCATGGTAGTGCACACCTATAATGCCAGTACTTGGGAAGCTGAGACAGTAGGATCACAGGTTTAAGGCCAGACTCAGCAACTTAGTGAGACCTTGTTTCACAATGAAATGTGTGTGTGTGTGTGTGTGTGTGTGTGTGTGTGTGTGTGTGTTACTGGGGACTGAAGCCAGGGACATTCTACCTCTGAGCTATACCCCTAGCCCTATTTTGTAGTCTTTATTTTGAAAGAGGGTCTCACTAAGTTGTGGAGGGCCTCACTAAGCTGAGGCTGGCCGCAAACTTGGCAATCCTCCTGTCTCAGCCTCCCAAGTAATGGGATTATAAGCATGCACAGCCACACCTGGCTCAAAATGGAAAATTTTTAAAAAGGGCTATGGGTGTAGCTCAAAGGTAGAATGCCCCTGGGTTCAATCTCCAGCACCACAAAAATAAATAAATAAATAAATAAATAAATAAATAAATAAATGACTTAAAAAAACTGCTGATGCCTGGCCTCACCCCCAGGGACACTGATGTGACCAGTCTGGAGCCATCTGGGCATGGAGACTTTGAACAGCTTCCCAGAGACACTCATCAGTGCTGGGTGGTGGGCATGTAGAGTCAGCATCGCCTGGGAGCTTGCTGGGAATGCAGAATCCCAGGCCCCACCCAGAACCTGCTGCAATGGGATTTCTTCCCCCATCCTGAAGTGGAAGAGTACCCGAGCCAGCTCTGCGCACAGGAGCTCTGAGCCTGGGAGAATAACCCAGGGAGGGGCCAGGCTGTGGGACCACGGCTGTATCTCCAGGGTCAAAGTCTGGGAGACTTGCACCTGGCAAGTGCTCCATGAAAAGCGCTTATGCAAGCCAAGCATGGCGGCTCATGCCTGTAACCCCAGTACTTGGGAGGCTGAGACAGGAGGATTGCAGGTTCAAGGACAGCCTCAGCAATTTAGAGCCTCAGCAACTTAGTGAGACCCTCAGCAATTTAGTGAGCCTGTTTCAAAATAAAAAATAAAATAGGGCTGGGAGTGTAGCTCAGAGCTAGAATGCCCCTGGGTTCAATCCCTAGTACCACAAGAATGAAGGAATAAATAAATAAATGGCTGGTGATGTAGCTGGGAGGTAAGATGAATCTGGGTTCAATCTCCAATAACACACACACACACAGACACACACACACACACACACACACACACACACACACACAAGCAGGGCATGGTGGCCATGGTGGCACACACCTGTAATCCCAGTACTTGGGAGGCTGAGACAGGAGGATCACTGGTTTGTGGCCAGCCTCAGCAACTTACGAAGGCCCTCCGCAACTTAGTGAGACCCTGTTTCAAAATAAAATAGGGCTGGGGGTGGAGTTCAGAAGTAGAATGCCCCTGAGTTCAATCCTCAGTACCACAAAAAAAAGAAAGAAAAGTTTATGTGAATTAAGGTATTTGGGCTGGGGTTCGGAGAGATTAAACTAAAGCACACTTAAAAACAAGTGACCTGCCAGAGCTCCAGCCCAATGGCACCGATGTTCTCGAATTCTGCGAGGTCGTACTGGGTCAGGTAGCTGGTGCTTTTCATCTTCTGGTGGAGCCAGATGTCCTTATCGATTCCCTCGGGTTTCAGGCCATCCTGCAACAGCAGAGCGGAGGGGGTGGTCCCACGGCCCTGGGAGGCGAGGGGGCAGCCGGGGGCGTCCCGGGGCCTGGCAAGGAGGTGCCACGCACCTGGTACAGCGGCTTCTGGAGCATGGGCGCCGGCCAGTCCCCGTCCAGCTCACCGTTCCAGTCACTCTGCTTGCTGGCGCTGGCATCCAGAAAATGCTTCTCCCAGTCCTTCAGAGATGGAGGGAAAACATAAAACCAAACAGATGCTTAGACTCTCAGAGCTGTGGGGAGAAGCCAGGGCCTTCCGTGCTGGGTAAGCGCTAACCACTGAGCAGCACCTCTGCCCAGGAAACTCTTAGATACCAAGAGGCAGGAGACTCTGTCACCATGTCCCCTCTCCAATGTGGTGGCCAAGGGGCCAACTGCTCTGCACTCCCAATCCCACCGCCGCCTCTGGGGCCATGACACGCTGTTTGGCTTTTCTCACTACCCCTCCGTATAATTTCTTTTTCTTTTTTCTTTT
>PVJS01055328.1:0-12683 GCA_004027185.1 Glis glis
CATGCCTGTAATTCTAGTACTTGGGAGGCTGAAACAGGAGGATCACAGGTTCAAGGACAGTTTCAGCAAGTAGTGAGACAGTCTCAGCAAGTAGTGAAACTCTCATCAACCTAGCAAGACCCTGTTTCAAAATAAAAATAAAATAGGGCTGAGGGTGTAGCTCAGAGGTAGAATCCCCTGGGTTCAATCCCCAGTTTCTAAATAAATAAATAAATAAATAACACATGTATAAGACCACTGACTTAAGCCTGGATTGTCAGAGCAAAGACTGATGATGAAGCTAGGCATGGTGGCGCACGCTTGTAATCCCAGTACTTGGGAGGCTGAGACAGGAGGATCGCAGGTTCGTGGCCAGCCTCAGCTACTTAGTGAGGCCCTCTGCAACTTAGTGAGACCCTGTTTCAAAATAAAGAATAAAAATAAAATAGGGCTGGGAGTGTAGCCCAGAGGTAGAATGCCCCTGGGTTCCACCCTCAATACCGCAAAAAATAAATAAATAAATAAATAAATAAGAAATAAAATCAGGCTGGGGGTATAACTCAGAGGTAGAATGCCTCTGGGTTCAATCCCCAGTACCAATAAATAAATAAATAAATAAATAAATAAACAAACAAATGATGAGGAAGTTCTTTATGAATTTGTGTAGAACAATCCCAAGATAAATTGATAAATATAAGTAGTTATATGCAAAATGCTAGAACTTATATAAAACAGGGAAGAAGCTGAGCGTGGTGGTGCACACCTATAATCTCAGTACTTGGGAGGCTGAGACAGGAAGATCACAGTTTCAAGGACAGCAACCTAATGAGACCCTGTTTCAAAATAAAAAATGAGCCGGGCATGGTGAGGCACACTTGTAATCCCAGTATTGGGAGGCTGAGACCAGAGGATCCAGGTTCACGGCCAGCCTCAGCTACCTAGTGAGGTCCTCCACAACTTAGTGAGACCCTGTTTCCAAATAAAGAATAAAAATTAGAGCTGGGGGTGTAGCTCGGAGGTAGAATGCCCC
The DNA here is from genome assembly GCA_004027185.1 of Glis glis. Classification (NCBI taxonomy): domain Eukaryota; kingdom Metazoa; phylum Chordata; class Mammalia; order Rodentia; family Gliridae; genus Glis; species Glis glis. The sequence continues at coordinate 1,010 of PVJS01055328.1, forward strand.
TGGGTTCAATCCCCAGTACCACCAAAAAAAAAAAAAAAAAGAAAAGGACTGGGGTGTAGCTGAGAGGTAGAATGTCCCTGGGTTCAATCTCCAGTACCACACACACAATAAAAAGGGGGGGGGGCGATGGCACCCGGTGCACAGGCACGTCGGTGTGTATTTGCTGGTGTCTGCATAGGAACCTCGGGAAGCAGGTGTTCAGGTTACTTCTAGGGAGGGAAGCTTAATGGTGGGTGGATGAAGTGGGAGATTTTGAATTCTTTCCTTGTATAAACTTTTAAAATCTTTAACCACATGAATTTTATATATTTGCAAGTAAATCACAGTTTACAACATCTGTCACCCAGCTGGCCCCTAACCGGAGGCTCCTCCCGCCGCGCACGTACCTGTGGGGCTCGATGTTGGCTCGCTCTCGGGAGGTGCATCCACCTCTGAGATCTGAATGTTAGGCATGGTGAGGGGCTTGAGGATGGTGCTGGGGGCAGAAAACAAGCAAACGGGAGACTGGTTTAGCCCCTTCCCACCATCCCTCTCCTGCAAGGGGTACGCTTTGTGGTGCCAGGCTGGGTACCGGCACACACACCAGCTGGTGAGGGATGCAGGTGGGCTACGCTGAGCATCCCCAGGCCGAGCACGGGGTGGGCAGGGGCAGCTCAGGAGAAAGAGGATGCTCTTTTCCAGCATCTGCAGCAACACAAGCACCGATTCATCCCGCGCAGAAGGGAGGGCTCCAAAGAACAAAACCCGTGTGTTGCCTGCACTGTTTCCAAGCACATGCGGGTTCTATGGCTTATTTGAAAAACTTCAATAATGGCCATCTGTTTCTCAGGACAGGATTTCAGTCCAGATTCACTTCTGTTGGAGAAATGACTCCAAAATTGCTCCTGGCATCTAAAAGCAGTGGAAAATAATAGGTTGGCCGCTGCAGGGGTCCAGGCAGCTTTGGAAGAGGCGCTGGTAACGGCATTCTCAGGGCCGCCAGCCAAGCTGGAGAAACGGCGGCGGCAGGCAGGGTGAACGGAGTTGGCCATGGTAACTAGCGAATCATTCCTCAAAGCCAAAAAGGGTAAGGAAGTAGCTCAGAGAAACATACCCAAAATCAGAGGATTTGGCCAGAAAGGAGAATCATATTTGATCATTTAGGAGGATCCCGTGGTGAAGAGTGTGGGCGTCCTGGGACCCGGCAGAGAAAGGCCGTATGCTCCAAGGTTTTAAAGGGAAGACAATTAAAGTTGAAAATCTGATCGAATTTCCATTAAATTAAAATGTGTAGCCTCCTGATCTAGTCGGAGCCTCTCAGGGAATGATGAACACTTGGCACCCAGAGCAGCCACTCCCTACTCCCCGATCCAGAGCCCTCTTCTTGCTGAAGCAGAAACTGGCCTCAGCATCCTTCTTAACACAGTAATGCAGGCATTCGCTTTATTTCAGCTGGCATCTGGGACACATTCCTGAAGACTCTCAAAAGTCCTCGTAAGTTTCCAGGGCGCACCAAGACCAGGGAGCAGACGCGAGTCTGTGGAATGAAGGATCCCTGAGCAGAAGCCCCAGCCAAAGCCCCCACGCTCATGGAGCTTTTAAAATCACCTCGCGGAGGGAACGGAATGTACCGGTGCGGGGTCAGTGTCGGGCAGCGGACAGGGCTCGGCCCGTGGGAAATCAAATGCAGGGAAAGTGCTGAGAGCAAAGCAGGGTGAGACAGCCAGGTCAGGTGAAACCAGAGACCCTTGACCAGACATCCCAGCGCCCGACGGGATGGCCAACAGCTTTCCTCCCGAAGCTATCCTGGAAAGAAACCAGCTTAGCTCCAGGGTTTGGCTACTCGTGACTGTGGAGGAAGATAGACAGATCTCTGGCCCTGGGGCTAAACAAAACGTTCCACGTGGCCAACAGAGAGGGCTTGGTTCTCGTTTAGACTAGAAAAAACATCGCTGTGGTTTTGGCTGAGAGGCGGCACGCTCCACCCAGGCCGGGGCCTGCAGGCAGCCAACATCAGCAAGTTTCGGGAGGGAACGAGGTTAGTCACTTGATCCCAACGCTGAAGTCCTGGAAAGACGGTAACAAGGGCGACTTGACAGATGCCTTCTGCTACTCATTTGGCCTTCGGGAGAATCGCACGGGCTTCGCTTCACAGACCTCCCAGCCCTCTGCCCGTCACGCCCCGACCTGGCTCCAGTGCGGCGCAGACCCCTGGCTGACCTCACATGGCTGGCTCAGACAAGGGCTGACATTCCTTTTCCTCTTCCAGGTTCCCCCAAGACTCCGAGAGTTTTGGTCAGAAGGCTCAAGCCCTAAATGTCTCTCGAGTGGGGACCTATGAGGAGCGGTCCCCGTGCAGAGGAGGCTAGCGGACCAGCGTCCTGTTAGAACTGCGCAGGCTTAGCCTAGGTAGCCACTGGGAGAACCCTCTCAGAGACTCCAGAATCTTCCATAAGGGAGGATATGCTGTCACCCAGGCCTTGGTGCGTCCCCTCTCTGACTCAGCACCTCCCCTCCTCTCTCAGTGACTGTGGAGACTGGACGGAGACCCCATCACACCAACGCCGGCCCCTTTCTCCTCCTCCCAAGTCCAGAGCAGGTGGCAGTGGGCGTGGTGGGAACGGGCCCGAGCAAGGCTGCTTGAGGACACACAGCACCCCACACCCTCAGTTCCCTCCCAGCCCCATCTCTCCTCACTCACCCTTGAGCCCCCAAGTTGCAGCCGGAGTGCCAGGAGGAAGAGGAGGGAGGGGGGCGGAGGCGCTCATGGTCGTCCTGCATCTGCAGGCGGATAGGCCGCCGCAGCCCCCACGAGATGTTCAGCAGCCCCTCCACGATGAACTCGTCTTCTTCCTGCCCACAGAGCAACGGCCTGGTGAGCCCAGAAAAGCCCCACAGAAGCCAGCACTGTGCCAGGGGACAAAGGCAGCTTCTTGTGCCCTAGCTGGGCACACAGGATGCGATGGCGCCCACACTCCCCCGCTCCAAGGCGTTCTCTGCCGTAAAGTTCCTGACACCCTGAACTACCTCACAGCGCAGCACAGCACAGTTCCGTGAAGGGGCTCAGCCCCGTGAAGGGTACATCCTTTAAAATAAGTGAGACTAACCTTACTATTTTTTTTTCAGTACCAGGGATTGAACCCAGGGGCGTTCTACCTCCGCGCTACACCCCTGGCCCTATTTTTTTATACTTTATTTTGAAACCGGGTCTCACGAAGTTGGAGGGCCTCACTAGGTAGAGAGAGAGAGAGAGAGAGAGAGAGAGAGAGAGAGAAAGCCGAGGCTGGCCTCAAACCCGGATCCTCCGGTCTCCGCCTCCCAAAGTACTGGGATTACAAGCGTGCGCCACCACGCCCGGCTGAGACTAACCTTACTATTTAATAGGAGCAAAAACTGATTTTCTTTTTTTTGGTACCGGTACTGGGGATTGAACCCAGGGGCATTTTACATCAGAGATACACTCCCAGCCCTTTTTATTTATTTTTTTAATTTCGAAACAGGGTCTTGCTAAGTTGCTGAAGCTGGACTTGAACCTGCCATCTTCCTTCCTGTCTCAGCCTCCCAAGTACTAGGAATTCAGGCACACTACCACGCCTGGCTTAGAACTGAATTCCCTTCTTTTTGTGTGTGTGGTACTGAGGATTGAACCCAGGGGCATTCCACCTCAGAGCTACACCCCCAGCCCTATTTTATTATTATTTTGAAACAGGGTCTCGCTAAGTTGATGAGTCTCACTACTTGCTGAGGCTATCCTTGAACCTGTGATCCTCCTTTCTCAGCCTCCCAAGTACTGGGGTTACAGACATGTGCCACCATGCCTGCTTAGAACTGAATTCTCGATTACCTACTTTCTCCATCCATACTACAAAAAGTGATGTGTCTTTAGCTATAACATATGTTTAGCAATCCGGCCTCTGGGTGATGGAGAGTTAAAGCAACACTTCCCTGAGTTTACTCTACAGAACACTGGCTCCCCAGCAGAGGAACTGTGATCCTCCTGTTGCCTTAAAAGGGCGTCAGCCCTCATGAGCTGGGAGAGGCTGTTAATCAGATTCCTTACCAGAACTTCCCAGGGCCTGTAATAAGCTAACAGGCTACATTACAACTCTCCAAGAGGTGAATAAATCCTGAGAGAATTCCAAATTTATACTCAAAGGTTGTTGACTAATAAGAAATTAAGAAATTAAATATGAAACCTTTCTAAGGGCTTTGATAGGGTCTATTATGAAGAAGTAGATCTCATTTTTTTTTTTTTTTTTGGTACTGGAGGTTGAACCCAGGGGCCTTCTACCTCTGAGCTACACCCCCAGCACTATTTAATTTTTTATTTTGAAATAGGGTCTAAGTTGCTGAGTCTGGCCTCAAACATGCAAGTGGATCTCGTTTATGACCATGGAACCCTTTATTGATGAAGCACCCTGAAAATTTATTCTATAGAATGTACCCAGGGAAGCTGTTTAAGGACCAAAATCTCGCCCAAGGCCCAGCCACCAAGTAATAGAAGCTTTGAGGACAATATATAAAAGGATCAGGTTTCTTTTCACCAGTCTCAAAGAAACCCTCGGAATTCACATTTAATGGGCAAGGCCTGACACCACAGGTGTCAGACCTGGGTCACCGCCACATCTTCAGGACAAGTCCCAAGGGAGGAAATGACTGCTCAGTAAGCGACTGACCCGGGCAGAGGACCACAGGGAGGGGAAGGCGGGAGAGGAATGACCAACTTTAGGGTGTTTGGGGACCAGGGGGAGAAAGGCTGTCTGTCACCACGGGCTATTTATAAGGCCTCGCAGCTGGCCAGGCTGGCACCATTACACGCGTGACGGCAGGACAGGATTTGATCCACAGTAGGACTTTGTCTAAGTGGGGTGGTCTGAGGGACACAGGAAAGGCCACTGGGTGCCACATCCTACCCCCGCCTCGCAGCTGAAATTCCACCGGCTCCTATCTGTTTCTACAATTGAGTCGCCGTGGCTTGATAACCTGAAGGTGTGTTTGAGAGGGTGGTACACGTGGCTTCTTATCAGTCAAGAACGGGAGTGTAAGTTACTCTGCAGACGTCTTTATAATCCACCATGGATCTGATAACAGGCTTTACAGAAACAGATACAGGATGAGTGAGCTTAGCTTCGGGACGAGGCTGGGGAGTCAGAGGGGTGGCAAAGCACGTTCCGAGATGACAGCCGAGCAAAGATGACCCCCGCTGTGGGGAAAGACTGAGAGTCACCACCCAGAGCTGCTGCGACTTGCCCAGAAGGTCTTGGGCCCAGAAGTGTAAACACAGAGGGCTGGAGAATGTTCCTGGGCTGCCCAACAAGAGGACGCCTGCTCGGGGTCATCTCAGAGGGTCACTGGATGAAAACCTCCCTCGGGAGATACCCTCTCTGAGGCTGTGCAGCCCAGACACACTCCCACAGGGATGTCCCCGGGACCGAAAAACTCATCCTTTCCCAGAGGAAACGGGGCCTGGGGCTCCTACAAAGAGCCCCAAGGACTCTCGCTAGCATCCTGAGTGAGAAGCCACTGGCTGGGGCAACAGGCGCTGGGCCCTCTGGGGACTCAGGACCCCACAGACCCAGGACACAGGGAGACAAAGGCCGAAGTCTCCCGGCCTCCCCTGGGGATGCCTTACCTCTCGGTGCCGGAGCTGCAAGTTCTGGCCTTCGTAGTACAGGTTGTAGGTCTTCAGATGCACCAGGAGTTCGCTCCTGGGGGTAGAAGCACACCTCAGCGGGAGCCCGCGTAGTGCAGCCGCTCCCTCTTCCAGCCTCCGACTCAGCCTCGTCACCCTCTGAGTGCATGTGTACACACACACACACACACACACACACACACACACACACACACCGTCTTTTCCCAGGATCAAGCTCCAAGAACACCCCAGAGTGGACCAAACAAACGCAAGGAGCAACTCTGGACGCGAAGGCGGGCCTTGGCTGCCAAGGCCGGCGTCAGGCTCGAGCCAAATGAGCGGCAGATGGAAGCCCCAGATTCACCGAGACAAACACCCTAGAGGGAGGCCTCAGATGCAGGGCCTGGTAGTGTGCAGCTGTAATCCCGGAACTTGGGAGGCCGGGACAGGAGGATTGAAAATTCAAGGCTAGCCTCAGCAACTTAGAGAGGCCCTCAAGCAACTTAGCAAGACCTTGTTTCCAAATAAAAAATAAAATAGGGCTAGGGGTGTAGTTCAGAGGTAGAATGCCTCTCGGTTCAATCCCCAGCACCGCAAAATAAAAGGCCTCAGGCCCTCAAAGCCCACTGATAGATGGTTTATCCTGCCCCACCCCCACCCCGCCTCCCCTCCCTACCTGCTTTCACAGGACCCAGAGACCGCTGGGCTTGTCAGCAGCAGGTGTGGGCCACACCAACTTAGGCTTTATTGACATGACCTTATGGTGCATTTAAAACCTTACAAACTCCCATCAACAGTAGAGTTGATGAATAAAGGAAGCTATTGTCACACAGTGGAATATTATACAGTAATGAACAGTGTACAGCCAGATGAATCTCACAGGTGTTATGTCAAGCGAGAGAAGCCACGCCAGGCATGCCTGTAATCCCAGTACTTGGGAGGCTGAGACAGGAGGATCATAAGTACAAGACCAGCTTCAGCAACTTAGCAAGGCCCTCAGCAACTTATTGAGACCCTGTTTCAAAATAAAATAGGACTCGGGATGTAGCTCAGAGGTAGAATGCCCCTGGGTTCAATCCCCAGTACAAAGAAAAAAAGAAAGAGAGAGAGAGAGAGAAAGAGAAAGAAGCCAGACACAAAAAAGAATATATTATACAATTCCATTTATATTAAGTTTGAAATAGGTGTTAGGATTCAAGGTGGTAAGTCACTTTGTGGAGCAGTGTGTGGGCTGGAGGGGGCTTTGGGCCTCACTAAGTAGCTGAGGCTGGCCGTGAACCTGCGATCCTCCTGTCTCAGCCTCCCAAGTACTGGGATTACAAGTGTGCACCATCATGCCCAGCCTATTTTATTTTTCATTTGGAAACTGGGTCTTGCTAAGTCGCTGAGGCTGGCCTGGAATCTGTAATCTACACAATTCCATTTATATTAAGTTTGAAATAGGTGTTAGGATTTGAGATGGTGAGTCACTTTGTGGAGCAGTGGGCTGGAGGGGGCTTTGGGGGCTCTGGCAACATATATATAATTTTTTTCAGTACTGAGGATTGAACCCAGGGGTGATCTACCCTTCTTATTTTATTTTGAAACAGGGTCTCACTATGCATGTACCACCATGTAGGCCTGGGAATATTCTACTCTTGATCTAAGCGCTTCGGTGTGTCTAACCGTCCTTGTTCCTGCCCTCGGTGGGCAAGACAGGAAGAGAGGCCGCCATGGCTATCTGCCAGGTGCTTTCGCTGTTCTCAGGCGAGAGGTGACAGAGTTCAGTCCTGCTAAACCCAGCCGTTTGGCCAAGACAGTCTGGACCACAGCAGAAGTCAAAACCCACTGGAAATTCTCAGAAACTCCTGACAAATTAAACCTAGATAAAGGAGTAATTCTGTGCGAGCTGGAATGACTTAGCGGAAAATGTGACTCCAAATAACCTGTAACAAAAAGTCTCCTGGTACTTTTGAACACACGGATCTGAAACCAGGATTTAAAATTGCTGGTCAGTAGAAAATCCTGGGGAAATCCTTCAGTGAAGAGATAAGAATGTTCTGGATCTCACACAACAGGCGTCTGTGTATGACCAAGTGTATCCAAAACAACTTAGTCTCAGATAAACGAAACGCTCATTTAAGATGGAGAGCATCCAGTATGTAAAATTCCTGTGCGGGACATAAAAATATATCCTCAAACTCACAACTGAGAGCCGGGCATGGTGGTGCACGCTTGTAATCCCAGCACTTGAGAGGCTGAGGCAGGAGGATTGCAGGTAGTGAGACTCATCAACCTAGAGAGACCCTGTTTCAAAATAAAAACAAAATAGGGCTGGGGGTGTAGCTTGGAGGTAGAATGCCTCTGGGTTCAATCCTTAGTACAAAAAAAAAAAAAACTCATAATTGAAAAAAAAGTCACTTTTGACTCAACTCTTGTCACATTAGCAAAAAAAAAAAAAAAAAGTCTGAGTTGAAGAGCTGTGAGTGCATGGAAAGCACTGAACCGTCCCCTCTATTCAGAGGTCACCTGTGCCAATTTTAGCCAGAATCACAGCAGCCACAGGACGCACGGCCCAGCCAGGACTCGCTAGGCAGGGCCATAGGCAGGGCCACCGGCAGGACAGCGTCCAGGTCCATTGGGTTGCTATAACAAAATACCGCTTATCAACAACAGGGGTTCAGTCTCACGGTTCTGGAGGACAGCAAGTCCAAGACCACGGTGGCAGCAGATTCTGTCTGGTGAGGGCTCTCCTCGTCGCGGCACCTTCTCCCAGTCCTCGCAGGAGGGAAGGGCAAACAAGCTCCCTCAGGCCTTTTCCTAAGGGCACTGACGGTGGAGGTGTGCGGTCTCCACCTTGTAATCTAGCCTCCTCCCCAGGCCCCGCCTCTCAATGCCACCAACTTGGTGGTTGGGACTGAACATAGGGACTGGGGGCGAACACATGGGGACGGCGGCAGGCAGCCCCAGCCAACTCCCCCTCCCGAGAGCCTCCAGGACACCACCGCTTTTGAGCCCCCTAAAAGTGCTGTGTCTTGCTCCTCCTTTACCTGTCTCCCAGGCTGGGCTTGGGGGGCGTGTGTGTGTGTGTGTGTGTGTGTGTGTGTGTGTGTGTGTTAGTACCAGGGATTGAACCCAGGGACATTCTACCTCTGCACTACACCCTCGGCCCCATTTTCTTTTTTATTTTAGAACAGGGTCTCACTAAGTTGCTGAAAACCTCTCTAAATTGCTGAGGCTAGCCTCAAATCTGCGATCCTCCTTTCTCAGCTTCTCATGTACTGGGATTACAGATGTGCGCCACCATACCCGGCTTTTTTTTTTTTTTTTTTATCTACAGCCGCAAACTTTCTGTTGCTCTCCTAAGTCCAAGTTCAGATGCTTGGCTTCTCACGCACAACAGCCCCGGCTCTCTGACACACAGAGGAGACCCTCTGCCCGTGGCTTCCGTCCACCCACAGTGTCCCCACCGTACTGGCCACTGGGAACGAACATTAGAGCAAAACACCTTACTTGGAAATGTATTTATCTTGTCCACATGGGACCAGGGCAGCCTGGTGATTGTACTCCATTCCTTCCTCTTTTCATCAGAAGGAGAGGCCTGCAATTGAAAGGAGAAGACAGTTCAAGTCGGGTCGGGTTCCTGGAAACTCAGCAGAGCCCGGGCAGCAGGTGGCAAGTGGAGGAAGAGGACACAAAACCGGACCTCCCCCACATCCACAGCACGGGGTGCCGCGCTGACCCAGAACCGAGATGCCGCTGCCCCGGGAAAGACGGACACCCCAAGAAAAATGCCCCAACCACAGAGCATGCTGACACCCAAGCCGGTCCCAAGAATGACCCCGATGTCCCTTCTCCCTGAGGGGACCTGCACAACGCAGAACACAGGCTCATCAGACAGGGACAGCCCAGGTTCTCCTGAGATACACTGAGTTGACACTGTGGGTTTTTTTTTTCCCACTACTGGGGATTGAATCCAGGGGCATTCTACCTCCGAGCTACAACCCCAGCTCTATTTTTTATTCTTTATTTTGAAACAGGGTCTCACTAAGTTGCAAAGGGCCTCAGTAAGTAGCTGAGGCTGGCTGTGAACCCAGATCCTCTGGTCTCAGCCTCCCAAGTACTGGGATTACAAGTGTGCAATACCACGTCCGGCTCTGAGTTGACACTGTGGACCTCACGTGTCCCCAAGGCCACGTGCTGAAGGCTTGGTCGCCAGCATGTGGTGCTGCTGGGAGGTGGTGGGACTTATGGGAGGTGGCTAGTGAAGGAGGTTAGGTCCCTGGGGGGAGCCTTTAAGGGGATAGTGGGACCCCAGCCCCTTCCTCTCTCTCTAGTTCTCAGCCACCGTGAGGTGAGCAGCTTGCTCCACCACACTCCCCACCATCATGTTCTGCCCCACCACAGGCCCAGTGAGGAGGCCAAGCAGGTGTGGATGTAACCTCTAAAGCATGAGCCAAGACAATGTTTCCTCTGTGTGTGTGTGTGTGTGTGTGTGTGTGTGTGTGTGTGTGTGTTCAGTACTGGGAATTGAACCCAGGGGCCTTCTACCTCCCAGCTACACCAGCCCTTTTTACTTTTTGGGTTGAAACAGGGTCTTGCTAGGTTACTGAGAGTCTTGCTAAATTGCTGAGGCTGTCCTCGAACCTGCGATCCTCCTGTCTCAGCCTCCCAAGTACTGGGATCACAGGCATGCACCATCACACCCAGCCTGGCTATGTTTTAAGTTGTTTATATCAGGTATTTTGTGACAGTAACAGAAAGCTGACTAACACACGGAGGATGGGGAAAGCACCTAAAATGCCCAAATAGAACTGGGTGCAGGAAACCACAGCATATAATCCATGATGGCCATTAAGATGTGATAAAGTGGCTGGGTACAGTGGCTCAGCCTTGTAATCCCAGTACTTGGGAGGCTGAGACAGGAAGATCACAGGTTCGAGGACAACATCAGCAATTTAGTGAGACCCTCAGCAACTTAGTGAGACCCTGTTTCAAAATAAAATAAATACTCCAGGCATGGTGGCACAAACCTGTAATCCCAGTACTTGGGAAGCTGAGGCAGGAGGACTGCAGGTTTGAAGCAGCAACTTAGCCCTCAGCAACTTAGCAATATCCTATTTCCAGAAAAATAAAATAGGGCTGGGGGTGTAGCTCAGAGCTAGAATGCCTCTGGGTTCAACCTTCAGTACAAAAAAAAAAGCCTATAAAGATGAAGAAATATGACAGTGGATAGGCAAACCTACTCTATTCTACACGGACTCTCACACATCTGCCCGTCTGTACATCCCTTAACCCAGTTATCCGCCCATGTTACATTTGCTGCATTTCAAAGTGAATTGCAGACATCAATCACCTTCCCTTAAATACTTCAGCATGCCTCCATTAACCTGAGCTCCACACTTGTTCATGGAAACAGATGGAACCCGCCCTGCTGACACTCTGATTTCAGCCCCATGAGAACATGACAGGCCTTTGACCTACAAAACTGTTAAGACAATAAATCCGCGTTTGTTTGAAGGCACTGAGTTTTGGTAATTTGTTATGGCGACTATATGAAACTACTAGAGGCCTCCTACGCAAGGAGTGTGGAGGGGGAACGGAGGGCAGAGTTCCATTCAGAAAACTCCAAGCCCAGCTGTGTACCCCAAAGCGGTACCCTGAAAAAACAGCCTCTCTGAACTTTAAGTATGGTTTTTAATTTTTCCAGAAAGAAACACAAATTCAGTTATTAAAACCAGAATGAAATGTACTGCACAAAAAGGGGAAAAGCAAAGTGTCGTCCTAGTGAGAAAGCTTTTCTTTTCTTTTTTCCTTTTTTTTAAATTTGGTACTAGGAGCCGGGCGTGGTGGCGCACGCTTTGGGAGTACTTTGGGAGGCAGAGACCGGAGGATCCGGGTTCGCAGCCAGCCTCAGCTCTCTCTCTCTCTCTCTCTCTCTCCCTCTCTCCCTGTCTCCCTGTCTCTCTCTCTCTACTTAGTGAGGTCCTCCGCAACTTCGTGAGACCCGGTTTCAAAATAAAGGATAAAAAATAGGGCCAGGGGTGTAGCACGGAGGTAGAACGCCCCTGTGTTCAATCCCCG
>PVJS01055329.1:0-12680 GCA_004027185.1 Glis glis
GAGGGAGAGGGAGGAGGGAGGGAGAGAGAGAGAGAGGAAAGAGGGAGGAGGGAGGGAGAGAGAGAGAGAGAGTCTATAGAGACTGTCGCTGCACCGTCTCTCCGGGGAGGGTTGGGGTGATTTGTACATTTTCTCGTTTCCATTTTCAGCTATTACATCACCCCGAGGGGTTATTACCCACCAGAGCGGATGAGACGGCTGAGGCGCAAGCTGTCTAAGTCACGCATCTGCTGCTGTTCGGATGGGAAACATCCCCCAAAGGCCCACCTGGAAAGCTCAGACCCTAGAGTGGTGCTGCTGGAAAATGGTGGGGCTTTGAGAGGCGGAGCCTAGCAGGAGGGTCTAGGTGGCTGGGGGCATGTCCTCAGAGGGGACCGTGGGACTCTGGTCTCTTCCTCCTCCTCTCTTTTGCACCTGTCTGTGAGGTGAATGGGGTTCAGCCATCATATGCTTCCCCTGCGGCGTGCAGCCACAGGCCCAAAGCAATAGGCCCCGTCTGTCATGGATTGAAACCTTCAAAACTTCAAACCAAAATAAACGTTTCCTCAGCAGGGCATGCTGGCACATGCCTGGAATCCCAGTACTTGGGAGGCTAAGACAGGAGGATCGCAGATTCAAGGCCAGCCTCAACAGCTTAACGAGGCTCTCAGCAGTATACTGTAGTAAAACTGTTTCAAAATAAAATAATAAAACAGGGCTGGGGGTGTAGCTCAGAGGTAGAAGGCCCCTGAGTTCCATCCCCAGTACTACAAAAACCAAACACAAACAAATAAACCTTTTCTCTTTATAATTTGATTTGTCTCTGGTATTTCTTGCAGTAATAGAAAGTTGATACACACGGTTCCCGGGGCCACTTGGTGGGTGAGTGATTCAAGCCCACATCCCACGGCCCAGAGTTTTGCACCCTCAGAGCCAGCGTTCACTTTCCACACCATGAAGATTGCGGACGGATAAGACAGACTCAAGAAGAAAGAAAACAAATTGGTTTCCTTTATTTTCAAGTTTGAATCTAATTCATCAAAGGAAGGAAATGATTTGCAAGTTTTCATTTTTTTAACCTACTGCAATACTTAAATTTCAGTTTACGACTTCACACACACACACACACACACACACAAATCCCTCGTGCTTGATCAGTAACTTCTCACTGTCTAATTGAGTGGAATGAGCAGACGTGTTGCCAAGGAACATCAGCAAGTTGTCACTAATAAAACCCACGTAGTCAAGAATCGTGTGCGTTTCCACGCGTGAGTCATCGGAGACAGCGGACGCAGGGTTCTCGGCGCCTGAGGTCGGCCTCGCAGCGAAGCTTCTCTTTGTTGCCTTTTCTCCCATGTCAGCGGTAACAGCGGGTGTCAGTCACCCGATGGCATTTCCAGTCTGTCCCTGGGTGAAAGGTTATCTAAAAAAGTTTCTGTTGCAAATGCCAACGATTTCTTCTGGGCTGTAACTTTTCTTGGTAGTAAGAAACTCCTCACCCTCTTCTGGGTTCATGTAAATCTCAGTGAATGCCCTGACACCTCTTCCTGGAGCCGTTTGTAGGCAATTTTCTCAACCTGGTCGAGCCTCGGGTTTCCCGAATGTTAGTCAGCCTTCAATCACGTAACAAAATAACAGAGATCATTCATTCATGAAGAGAAAAGGTTGGTTGGGCTCACAGTTTTGGAGTTCCAGTCCATAATCTATTGGACCTTGTTGCTCCAGGCCTGTGGCAAGGCAGCGCATCATGGCCAAAGCATGTGGCAGAGTAAAACTGCCACCTCATGGCCAGAGTAAAGAGGAGGAAGGGCGGGGTCCCACGGTGACCCCGAGAGCACATCCCCAGTAGCCCAAAGACCCCCCACTAGGACCACCTCTTAAAGATTCCACCCTTTCCACTAGCACCACCCTGGGGACCAAGCTTTCAACACACCCACCTTCCAACGACATTCTAGATCCAACCTGTACACCCTCTTCACACTGGGGGAGTAATAAACACATCTGTGTCAGAAGGTCAAGGGCATTCATTTCTGCCTACTATTTTTCAGTGATGCTGTCTCTTGGGTAACCACAGGACAGTCAGCGGGTGGGTTAGAGAGAATATGCGCTCAGTGATGCAGAGAACTAAGCTCCACTGGGCAGAACCAAGAGTAGTAGTGTGACAGGGTCAAGAGAGGGAATGAAGCTGGGTGTGATGGCACATGCCTGTAATCCCAGTACTTGGAAGGCTGAGACAGGAGGATCATAGGTTCAAGGCCAGCTTCAGAAACTTAGCTAGACCCTCAGCAACTTAGTGAGACACTGTTTCAAGATATAAAATGGGGCTGGGGGTGTAGCTCGGAGGTAGAATGCCTCTTGGTTCCATCCCCAGGACAGAGAGAGAGGGGGGGGAGGGGAGAGGGGAGAGAGGAGAGAGGAGAGGAGAGAGGAGAGAGGAGAGAGGAGAGAGGAGAGGAGAGAGAAGAGAGAGGAGAGAGGAGAGAGGAGAGAGAAGAGAGAAGAGAGAGAGAGAGAGAAGAGAGAGATTGGGGCTCAATACTCAGAAGGAACCATCTGCAAACTGGAGTTGACTGAAGATGGAATGGATTCCCATCAGAAGTGGTGGGTTGCCTTTCTCAGAAAATATTAAGAGCAAGGTCAGATGAACAAGAAGTTTCTGGGGGTGTATAGAGAGAGCTCTTAGATTCGATAAAGGTGGAGCTGAATGACTTTCTGTGGATGGTCCCTGAAGTAAGTAAGACTGTCCCCTACTGCATGGGACTCTCTATCATATCATTGTGCTAATTTCCCTCATAAAATCTTACCAAAATCTATAGTCATCAATTTGCATTTTGACTTTTTTACTGGCAATTCCATGAAGCCAGCACCCAGTCCATGGCGAACCCTGAGTGAACATTTGGCAGACAAAGGATGAGCGACGGAAGGATTTCTGAGACTCCTTCCAAATCCGAGTCAAAGAGGCATCAACCTACCCTTGCTTCACTCTCTAATATGCATCTTCAAAAGAAATAAAGATGTTCTCTTGGCATAGTTGGGTAAGACAGAGGAATGAAAGGCAAAGAAGATGGGAGGATTGTGTGCATGTATGTCACTGTCAACATGATTTACATTATGATGTGAGACTATAATGCACCATTAAAAGCATATTTAAAAAATAAAAAAGAACATGGGAAACTATCTTTAGTCACAGAGGACATGATCTCATGCATAGAAAATCCTAAGTAATCCACAAAATAGTATGTTAGAACTATTCAACAGAAACTGACTAGACTGAGCTTATAAGATTTGCTTAAGTTGAAACAAAAGGATGCTAAATAGCAACATAAAAGCATATGAAGTCAGGTGTGGTGGTACACACCTGTAATCCCAGTACTTGGGCAGCTGAGACAGGAGGATATAGGTTCAAGACCAGCCTCAACAACTTAGCAAGACTCTCAGCAACCTAGCAAGACCCTGTTTAAAAATAAGAAATAAAAGGGGCTGGGAGTATAGCTCGGAGGTAGAATCCCTCTGGGTTCAATCTCCAGTACCAAGAAGAAGGAGGAGGAGAAGGAGGAGGAGGAGGAGGAGGAAAAGGAGGAGGAGAAGGAGGAGGAGGAGAAAGAGGAGGAGGAGGAGGAGGAGGAGGAGGAGGAGAACAAGAAGAAGAAGAACAAGAAGAAGAAGAACAAGAACAAGAAGAAGAAGAAGAAGAAAGAAGAAGAAGAAGAAGAAGAAGAAGAAGAAGAAGACGACGACGACAAAGGCAGCATATGAAAATATAAAACTTACTGGTAAAGGCAAATATGTAGACAAGTATAGAATACTGTAAAACTGAAATTGGGTATATAAATCACTTTTAACTCTAATAAAAAATTAAAAGACAAAAGTATTAAGAATAGCTTAACTAAACCAGGCATGGTGGTGCCCTCCCTGTAATCTGAGTTCTTGGAAAGCTGAGACAGGAGGATCACAGGTTTGAGGCCAGCCTCAACATCTTAGCAATACCCTCAGCAACTTAGTGAGACCCTGTTTCAAAATAAAAAGGGCTGGGGTTGTAACTCAGGGGTAGAACACACCTGGGTTCAATCCCCAGTAACACACACACACATACACACACACACACTAGCTATAATTACAAAAACTTAATGGATAAACAGCATAAAAGATACAGTAGCAATAGTAATAATAGCATAAATTGAGACAGGTAAAGGAGTGGATTTTTTAATGTGATTAAAGTTAAGTTGTTATTAGCTTAAAATAGACTGCTATGACTATAAGATGTATTATGTGAGGCTCACGGTAACCACAAAGGAAATACCTGTAATTGATGCACATCATAAAAGGAGAAAGGAGTTAAAAACACATTACTACAAAAATAAATAATAATCAATTCACAAAGGAAGACAGTAAGAGAAGAAGAGATAAAAAAGTTAATAAAATGGCAACAAGTCCTTACCTATCAATAATTACTTTAAATGTAAATGGATTAAACTGCCCAATCAAAAGGCATAGAATAACTAAATAGGTCACGAAAAACCCAAGATCCAATTATGCACTGTCTAGAAGAAACTAACTTCAGATTTAAAAACACAGACAGGCTGAAAAGTAAAGGGGTGGAGAAGATATTTCATGTAAATGAAAACCAAAATAACAACACACTTTACATAAAAACCGGTCACAAGAGGCAAATATGATCATTACATAATGATAAAAGGGTCAACTCATCAGGAAAATATAGCAAATATAAGTATATACACATATAACATCAGAATACCTAACTATATGACATAAACATTAGCAGAAGTAAGAAATTGACAGCGATACAATGGTAGTAGAAGCCATCAATACCCTACTTTCAAAAATAGACTACATACATTACAAAAAAAAAAAATCCAAAGAGGATCTTGCAGAAAGTCAATGAGGAAACAGAGGACATAAACAATACTGTAGACCAAAATGGACCAAACTGGCATGTTCAGAACTTTACACCCCACAGCAGCAGAATATACACTCTTCTCTAGCTCAAATGGAACATTTCCAGGATAGATCATGTTTAAGGTGATAAAAACAAGCCTTAACAAATTTAAGAAGATTAAACTTATACCAAGTATCTTTTCTGACCACAATAAATTAAAACTAGAAATCAATAAGAAGGGGAAATTCGCAAATACGTGAAAAATTAAATATACTCTTGAATAACAATTGAGTCAAAGAAAATACCTCTAAAGCAAATTAGAAAATATCTCAAAACAAATGAAAACGCCGGGCGTGGTGGCGCACACTTGTAATCCCAGTACTTTGGGAGGTGGAGACCGGAGGATCCGGGTTCGCGGCCAGCCTCAGCTCTCTCTCTCTCTCTCTCTCTCTCTCTCTCTTTCTCCTTAGCGAGGCCCTCCGCAACTTTGTGAGACCCGGTTTCAAAATAAAGAATAAAAAATAGGGCCGGGGGCGTAGCGTGGAGGTAGAACGCCCCTGCATTCAATCCCCGGTACCGCAAAAACAAAAAGAAAAGAAAAACACTACATATGAGAACTTGTGAGATGCAGCAAAAGCAGCTTCAAGAGGGAAGTTTATAGCAATAAATGTCTGCGTCAAAGAAGAAGAAAGATTGTGAATCAACAACTTAGCCTCAGTCCCCAGGGAACTAAAGAAGAAAAACTTAGCCCAAACTGAGCAGAAGAAAGGAAATAACAAAGCAGAAATAAGCAAAACAAACAGCAAAAAAATAATAGAAAAAACTAAATGAAACTGAGTATTTTAAGGTAAACAAAATCAACAGATCCTTAGCAAGCCTAAGACAAAAAGAGAAAACTTAAATCAATAGAATCAGAAATAAAAAGGTGACATTACAATTGATGTCGCAGAAATAAAAAGATCATGAGATTATGAATAATTTTATGCCAACAAATTGGATAACTTAGAATAAATGATAAATTTTTAAAAATATTAACCCCAAGACTGAATCACTAAGAAACAGAAAATCTGAACATATGTATAAGAAGACCAAATAAGGAGATCAAATCAGTAATCAAAAAGATCAAGAGAAAAACCCAGTACTGGACCAGATGGCTTCACTGGGGAATCCTACCAAACCTTTAAAGAATAATCAGCACACATCTTTCTTAAACTCTTATCAAACATTAAAGATTAAGGAATACTGCCAGATTCATTTTATGAAGCCAGCATTACCATCATACCAAAGTCATAAAAAGACATTACAGGAAAAGAAAACCATAGGCCTTATAATTTTAGGTTTATCCCTGATGAAATTGATGTAATAATCTGTAACAAAATACCAAGAGATTCTACCTTGTCTTGAACATTGCATAATGTATACACGTATCAAAACATCATAAATACAGTTTTACATATTTTTACAATGTTACAACTGTACAAATATGTACAATTTTATCTATCAATTAAAAATCAGTTAAGAAAATTCTAGCAAACTAAACTCAGTAACACATTAAAAGGATAATATATCATAACAAAGTGGGGTTTACCTCTGGGTTCAAGGATGGTTTAGCACATCCAGATTAGTACATGTAACATATCACATTAACAATGAATAATCATATGATCATCTCAGGACGTAGAAAATTATTTGAAAATATTCAACAACCTTTCATGATTAAAAATTCTCAATAATTCTGGGTATAGAAGGAATTTATCACAACATCATACTCAGTGGTGAGAAATGGAAAGCTTTTCCTCTAAGATCGGTAAACCCACCCTCAACTCTTCTGTTCAACATACTACTAGAAGTCCTAGCCAAGCCAATAGGCAAGAAAAGGAAATAAATAGCATCCAAATTGGAGGAAGAAGTAAAATTATTTCTTTTTGTGGATGATATGATTTCATATGTGTTCTGGTCAGCATTCCTACAGCCATAATCTAAGGAACTGACCATGTAGCTTAGAGGAAGGAAGATTTATTTTGTTAGGATTTTGGGTTCAGTCCATGTGAGGCTGGGGACCACAGATCTCAGGGCATGGAGGCAGGAAGCAGAGAGAGGGAGAGCACATGGGCTCACATCATGGAGGCCGGAAGAAAGAGAGAGAGCAAGGAGAGGAGGAACCATTTATAATCTCCAAGGTCGCACCCCCAGGGACCACCTCCTCCAGCCACACCCTACCTGCCTACTGGTACCACCCAGGTAAATCCATTACAATGGATTTACCCACTTCGGGGATTACAACCCTCATGACTCAATGACATAAACTCCAAACATTAACACATGAGCTCTTTAGGGAACATTTTATATCTAACTATAACAATACGTAAAGAACTCTAAACACACATACACACAATGGTTAGAATTAACAAATTAATTCAGTAAACCGGAGGATACAAAGCCAACCTACTATCAAAAAGGAATTTAAGAAAAAATTCCATTTATGATATCATCAAAAAGATAAAATATTTAGGAATAAATTTAAACAAGAAGGAGAAAGACTTGTATGCTGAAAACTATAAACCACTGATGAAAGAAATTAAAGAAGGCACAAGCTCAGATAAATGGAAAGACATCCTGTGTTCATGGAGATATGTATATGTATGTGCCTATATTCCATTCATTTTCCTGAGTAGAAAAACAGCCCGTGTTACATGGGCTTTACTACAATGTATTGAACCATTCCCTGTGAGTGTAATCTTAAATTGTCCGTGTGTTTTCTACAACCACATTCTGTCTTGCTGGGAACACTCCAGCTCTGCCATTCACATACGTTTCTCTAGAGAATTGCTGTGCCTGGAATTGCTGGTTCCAGGGCATGCATGTCTGCCTCTAGATCCTGCCAGGTGGCCTTCCCCCAGGGACCAGTTACACCCCTGACATCCTGGACAGACCTCCCAACCCCTCCATCCCCACCAACATATAATACTGCCAACTGCTTTCAAATCTGCTTGCTGTTTTAATCTCATCCTCCTGATTACTAGTGAAGTTGAGTGTGTTCTTTGTTTGTCTTTGGGGATATGTCTGACGTGAATTACATTGCCTGTTGTTCTTTTATCCATTATTCTATTGGATCATTTGCTTTTTCTTAGAAACTGAAGGAATTCTTTCTGTATTCTGTATGTTAATCCTTGGTCAGTCATATGTTTGCAAATCTGATCTCCTAGACTCTAACTTATCCATTGACGTATGTGTGTGGCTGGGGGGTACTGGGAATTGAACCCAGGGCATTCTACCTCTGAGCTACACTCCCAGCCCTATTTTATTGTTTTTATATTGAAATAGGGTCTAACTAAGTTGATGATGGCCTCACTAAATTGTTGAGGCTGGCCTCGAACCTGAAATCCTGCAATCCTCCTATCTCGGCCTCTCAAGTACTAGGATTACAGGTATGTGCCACCACACCCAACTCTGTTTACTTTTTAAGAGTCTTTTATGCTTGTTTTAGACTTTAAGAGAACCAAATGAAACAAGTTTTCATGCTTTTGCCTTTTTTCTTCGGAGGAATTCTTGTCAATTTTAAGATCATAAATATCTTCTCCTCCATATACCTCATTTTTTTTTTTTACTTTGACTTCTCACATCTATGCCGTAATCCACCTGGAGTTGTCTGGCTGTGGTGTGCAGTGGGGCTGTGTTTTCATCTCTCCCAACACCTCCCTCAGCAAAGCTGCCTGAACTGCTCGTCCTGTTCCTGCCAATTCATGAGGCCACTGCACGTATCAGTTTTCCACAGATGCACAGGTCAGTGTCTAAGTTCTCTGTGCTGTTCCTTTGAACTATCTGTTTATTATTACAGCCTTCTAAAAAGTCCAAATACTCGGTAAGCAAATCTTCCCACTAGACCAATCCTAATTCTTTACAAATTCTTCTTCCCTGTGAGTTTTCTTATCAGATTGTTAAATTCTCCAAAATTAATTGTTGGATATTATTTGATATTCCAATGAATTCTTGGGATAATTTGAGGAAATGAATAACTTTAAGCTGTTGAGTCTTTTCTCTCATGAACATCTTGCATGGCGCCGTCTCTTCAAATCTCTCATGGTTTTCTATCACATTCTGAAATTTCCTCCAGAAAGACCTATGACACCTGTTGTCAGATTTATTAATATATTTTTGTTGCCGCTATCAATGACCTATTTATGAAGGTGCACATTCCACTGTCTGCTACAGTGCACAGCACCCCGATTGCACATATGTGGCGCATATCCGGGCGTACTGGTGTGCAGGTTGATGTGTGGATTCGGTGGGATTTTCTATGTAAACGATCTTATCATCTAAATATAATTTCAGTTTTGCTTCCCCTTTGGAAATCTTCACACCTACTACTTCCTTTTAATATCTTATGATGGGAGCCCCAGTAAAATTTCAGAAGAAGAAAGAGATAACAGACATTCCCAGGTTATGTCAACCATAAGGAGAGTTGTTCTCTTCAAGTACGGGGGGGGAGTGGCAGGTTTGATCAATGGGTACTAAGTTATAGTCAGATGGGAGTAAGGAGTTCTGAGGTGCAGAATAACACAGTAGGATGGCTAGAGATTACAGCAATGCGATTTCAAAAAGCTAAAAAAAAAGGATTTTGAATATTTTAAACTCAAAGTGATAAATGTTTGAGTCGATATGTTTTAACCTGATTTAAGCATTACACATATATATGTATCAAAATATCACATCATACCCCATAAATATGTATAAATTTCATGTTTCTACATATCAGTTAAATTTTCTAAAGAAACAGAATGAAAAGGGAGACTTGTTCAAATGTTTTACCATTTATGCTGCTGGCATAGGTTTTTTTTCTAGACCTTTCTATCATGTTAAAGACCTTATTTCTATTTCCAATTTCCTGTGAGAGTGTATTATGAACGAACATAGAATTTTAAACTGCTAACATGGTGAACCTCATGAATAGGTTTTCAACGTGAAGCCAGTCCTGCATTCCTTGCATACTCCAGATTTGTCATGACATATCTATTTTTGCACATTGCTCGACCCTGCTAACATCCGTTAGGATTGCCATGTCTGTGTTTGTAAGGAAGATGATCTTTCCCCCTCTTGTGCTGTTCTTGTCTGCTTTGTACAAAAACAAAGTGAATCAGAGAGCAGGCCCTCCCTTCTAGTCTCTGGAACATTCTGTATAAGACGAGGAGAGCTGCTCTTTGAATGTGTAGTAGATGTCTCTTGTCGCACTATCTGCTCCTGGCATTTTGTGGAGTATTAAGCAGAAAAGATTTTCAAACTACTGATTCGATTTCTTTCAGGGTTAGAGGTCGATTCAGATTCTTTTCATTTTTGAGTTTTGCCAACTCATATTGGTGAAGATAATTATTCACCTCTCTATACTTTTATGGGTTTTGTTTGTTGTTAATGTTCTTCTATTATTAAGTGCTAGTTTACCCAGAGTTGTGTGTTGTTTTTAATTCTCAGTGTAGTGTGTGTCTTCTGTTTTTTCTCTTTTTTTCTTTCAATATATGTTGCTCAATATATTTTGTCTGTTTTCCTCCCTCTTCATAGGACCAACTAGTTTATTGATTTCCTCTATTTTATGTTTGTTTTCGATTTCAAACATGTTCTCTCATGTTTTTATTGCCTCCTTCCTTCTACATCGTTGGGTTTTATTCAGTTGCTTTTTTCTAAAGTTCTTCCTGGGTTTGCTGTTTTGCTCATTAAGTTTGAACATTTCTTCTCGTTTCATATAAATAGTTATTCCCCTCCAAATACTGGTTTAGCTGCATTCCAGAGTTTTGGTATGTAATTTTTTATCACTCCATTCTAAATATATGCATGCATCTGCCGTCAGCTCTGGTATCCTCCAGGAATCATTTCTAGCCCCTCACCTCCATGATACCAGAATCCACGATTACTCAAATTTCTTCTATAAAATGGTGTTGTAGCTGGGCATGGTGACGCACACCTGTAACCCCAGTATTTGGGAGGCTGAGACAGGAGGACCACCGGTTCAAGGCCAGCCTCGGCAACTTTGTGAGGCCCTCAGCAACTTAGTAAGACTCTGTTTTGAAATAAAAAATAAAATAGGTCTGAGGTGTAGCTCAGAGATAGAATGCCTCCGGGTTCACCCCCCAGTCCAAAGAAAAATAAAAATGGTGTTGTGTTTGCATATAACATACACACATCTTCCCATACACTTTAAACCATCTCTAGATTACTTATGTATAGAACAATGTACTTATGTATAGAACAATAGTAGTTATACTGTCCTGCTTAGGGACTAATGACAAGAAAAAAGTCTGCACATGTTCATTAAAGAAGCAGTCTTCTTCCCAAATATTTTCCATCATCAGTCGAATCCATAGATGGATGTGCATGTACTGTACTAAGTGAATTTTTAACTTCATTACAATCTGAAAATCATCTGTGTAATTATTAACAGAGTACTAAATACTTTGTGAAGCATGGTTTGAACACGCATTCCATGTGTGCCTGAAAACAGCGTGCATGTTCTTCTAGCTGGCCTTCCGGTCCCTCGGCGTCTCTTCTGAAGTTTCTCTCGTCCACTGAGCTGTCCAATAGCAGCCACGCTCTCAGCGCATTTTACAAAGTTCTTGGGCATGTCTGCCGAATCCCAAAGTGTGAGAAAAAGCTGATATGTGCTTCTTCGAGATTGTCTTCTAAAATAAAACTTTCCACTGAGCTCTCCTGGGGAGTCAGCAAGTTTCCTCTTCTGACAGCCCTTCCCTCCCATCCGCCCCCCAGATCCTCTGCCGACTGGTCCGGGTCTTCCTAAACTCCCCACTCCTCGTGCAGAACCCAGACAGCGCCGAGTGGGTTTTCTGTTGGAGGTTGGCTTTTCGGAGCCTTTCTAAGGCGAGGGAGCTCAGGCCCATGCGCTGGAAGACGCAGGAGGATCCCCGAGGCAGCTCTGCACTCCTGCCCAAGGACTGTCGTAGGGAGAGAAGGGGGTGAGGGACAGCGTGTTGGTGTTGAAGCATTGAAACTCTCAAGGTAAGCCCAGTTAGAGATGCTTAGAGAATTCGCTCCTTACTTTTTTTTATAAGTCTGAATCCCCTGTAAAAATGCAAATGAATAAGATACCAAATTTTGAATTAAACTAAAATTTAATTCAAACATCAAAGAGATAAGATTTTCATCTCTTAGATCGGCCTGGGGGATAAAATAGTGACATCCAAGGCTTTGCAGGGGGGCAGGAGACAAGCTGCTGAGACTATAAAAATAGTTTTAAATTAGGGGGGATAAAAATGTTAGCAAAATTCAGTAACTCCAGTCCTGAGTAAAATTCAGTCCTTCATGGGGGGAGGAGGGATACCAACTTTGCCAGCTGGCATCCCGTTCTCCTCTGTGTTCGTGGGGCAAGTAGACACATCTGCCCACCACCTCGGCGGGGAGGTGGAGCCCTTTGGGCCGCCCAGGCTGCTGGGCGGGGGCAGAAAAGAGGGCGTTCACTTGCGGAACGCAGAGAGGCAGGTGCGACTCCACTGACCAGAGCCCTGGAGAGGCGGACTCGGCATGGGGACTGCTTCAGGCTCACCATTAAGTGACTAATTCTGCCAGGCATGGTGGTGCACACCTGTAATTTCAGTACTTGGGAGGCTGGGAGAGGAGGATCGCAGGTTCCAGGCTGGCTTCAGCAACTTAGGGAGGCTCTTAACAACTTAGTGAGACCCTGTTTCAAAATAAAAAGGGCCGGTGGTGTAGCTCGGAGGTAGAATGCCCCTGGGTTCCATCCCCAGGAAAGGAAAGAAGGAAGGAAGGAAGGAAGGAAGGAAGGAAGGAAGGAAGGAAGGAA